>OZ007517.1:5955360-6216234 GCA_963931865.1 Axinella damicornis
CAAGTGATCTGGCAGCCTGGCACATAGCCACATACCCTAACAAATTTCATGTCTCTGAAGCCTGGGATTAGTACAATTGTTACTTTCCGCAGTACAGACCTAGCAAACTGTCCAGTCACTTGCCAGCACTGTAGATGTAGCCTCGTTCCCAGGCCTCCGCCCAGATTTACTTCACGGCTGCGAGATAAAATCTGGGAGTATATTGTCTTGAACGGATTGAGTCGGTTGTAAGAGGCATGGTCAGGCTATAACACTCACTGTCTGGAGTGCGGACGGTAACTGCTAGCGGATGTTGTCCGCCCGGATTCCATCTGCTAGCGAATGGCGTCCGCCCGGACGCTATCTGCTAGCAGAAGATGTCCACCCGGACACTATCAGCCAGCGTGGATGGTGTCCTCCCTTACACTGTCACTGTCTTGAACGGATTGACTTGGTTTTAAGAGGCATACATGTAGTCACCCTATAACTATCATTTAGCTAAGGTAGGGCGGGGTAATTCAGGCCACGGGTAATTCGGGCCACTTCAATTTCAGGTCAACGGTAACTAAAAACGGACAGACTTTAGGCAAACTTCTGGCCACGTATATCCAGGGACTCAACCTGCCTACAACTCACTAGAAGCAAGAATCCAATGGATGCTTCTTTTCCTGTTGCAACGTTGAAGTGGCCCAAATTACCACGTGGCCCGAATTACCCCGCCCTACCTTACCTACACGTGCACGAACTACAATCAGTTCCAGTTCTCTTCTGTTGGTGGCTCCAACTGAACCGTCCAGGAGAGCTTCCAATGTGCATGGCACTTGACTGAGTAGGTCGAAAACGAATTCATCCAGGGCAGCACAAGCCTGTGTATGCACATCCACATCAGGCTAGCTCTCGTGCCTCTGAATGCCAGGCAGTTCGTGGGACAGATGAACGGACAGAATCCGTGAATCCGGACCATTTCCACTAGTTCGGGTGGACGCAATCCGCTAGAGGATCACGTCGACCGGACACAATCTAGGCCGGACGCAATCCGCGATGACACCGAGCTTATCGGTGAATCTTGACCCTGTATACTAAGGAAGCGGTGGAGTAGCTACGCATTCTTCCATATACTGTCGGCGGTCAACGGCTGAAATACAGCGCAGTCAAACGGTCAAGAGAAGTGGTCAAGCAGCGAAAATGACGGTCAAGATTTCTTGACCCCAGTCATAGCTCTGACTACAGCGTCAATGGGAGTGTCAGCCCCTTGGCTACACACTAAGCTTGCTGAACGTAGTAGCTACGGACTAGTAGCTACACTCAACCCGTCCCATGATAAGTGCTTAATAGTCCTGTCCCCCCCTTCCCCCCCCCCCCCCCCCCCCCCCCCCCCCCCACCCACCCACCCAGGATAGTATACATGACATACCTACCTGTTCGGAGTTCCCTCGAAGGTCTGCCTAGCGCCTACTGTCAGAGTTCTGTCCTGCCCGTGTAAGAGTCTGCACGCGAGACACTATTAATTGTCGCAGAAGGGCCTGGGCCACACGAGACTACAGATCCAGCCCTTTCTTAGGCTCGTTCCGGATGGGGCCTGGGAACGAGGCTAGCCCTTCACCAAACTACAAGGCGCAGAACTTAACTGCGCATGCGTAGATCATGGCATCAGCAGCTCTTGCTGACTCAGCTCGTTCTGTGCCACTCCCAGTTAATCTCCCGGCTGATTCGTGCAAAAGTTTAGACAAGCAAACGTGACTAGTCGGTGGCTCAGCGCTGTCCCAGTAGGTAAGGTGTACATGTAGGCTGTAGTGTGTCACTTGCAATCATTCTTACCACGGCCACGCTGCACAGGGTGTGCGTGCGGAAAGAGGTAGTCTAGTAGTCAGGCGTTCCAGACGTTCTGGCTAGAGGGAAGGGGTGCTGTGGTTAAACCCAACGTTTATGGTAAATACGCGTCTTTGTTCCATACTGTAGGCCTGAGCTGCTCCCAGTGAGGCCATGTGCAAGTTGAGACCCAGAATAGCACAATGGCAGTGAATCCGAAGGACCTCCCCAAGGACTATGTCATCAGTGGGGTGGAAGTCTTGGAGAAGACACTCGGGGAGGGAGCCTATGGTGTTGTCAAACTTGGGAAGTACTACAGCCTTCTCTGTGCTGTGAAGAAACTGAAACCTTCAATGTTTCCTGTTGGAATGAAACAGCTGGACCAGCAGAGTGAGCTCATTCTGCAGAGCTTTTACAATGAGTGCGAGAAGTTGGCGAAAATCAGGCACCCAAATGTGGTTCAGTTGCTGGGGATGTATGTGGACAAGCATACACGCTTACCCATCATCGTCATGGAACTCATGAACGAGAGCCTTTCAAGGCTGCTCTTTCGTACCAAGTCCCTTCCCCTGTATGCTGAGATCAACATCTGCCATGATGTTGCTCAAGCCCTCGCTTATCTGCACGCATTCCGCCCCCCAATTGTGCACAGGGACCTCTCCAGCAACAACATCATGCTAACTACTGACATGCATGCCAAAGTCACTGACTTGGGGGTCGCAAAAGTTGCAAAGGGGTCTTTCCTTAACTGGGATAACACACCAGCACCTGGTACTTTACAGTACATGCCTCCAGAGGTGCGTAAAGTGCCAGCCGATCTTTCCCCTGCCATGGACTTGTTTGCACTTGGTGTAAATGCCATCCAGATTAGGACACACAAGTTTCCAAAGCCAGGTCCAGAGTTTGTGTCGGGTATTCTTGGATTCAGCAAGATGGTGCCGGAGAAAGATCGTCGGAAAGATCACCTGGATTTGATGGGTCGTTCCCACCCCCTGCGCTCCCTCGCAGTGGAGTGTGTGAGGGACAACCCGCGGGACCGCCCCTCTGCCCTCAAGATATGCAACAACATGGAGAGAGTGAAAGAGTCGAGGGAGTACCAAGAAAGCCTACAGCTCGGACAGCTGAAGGTATGAATAGTTACGTGTTACCATGTTAAAATCTCTTTAAGCCTGTATCCATCAGGAGACTTTCAGCCTCATGATGTCACATCCAGCAATGTCCTTGGGACCTAGGTTCTGCGTGAGCACAAAGGACTGGACAGGGGGAGGTGGGTGGGCTTCAAAACACTGTGCAGCCCAGCCAACGTTCGGGACTGTCTGACTTCCCTGAAAGATGTAACGCTGTGCAATTCAACAAACAGTTTTCACAGCATCACTGTGTCTGTGCTTGGCTGTATATAGAAAGTCCTGAAGAAAGTCCTAAGTTGGCACTGGGAGGGGCATTTCCATAGCATTTTACACACCAAATTGACTTAGAAACAAGCCAGTTGCCTTGTATGGCCTCCATTTCCAGCATTCATTACCCACAATAGGTTTAGCCAGCAAATCATGAATAGAAGCACCAAAATTGTTTTGATGTTTTTCCTATCCTTTAACTTAAATTTGGAGCCACCAAACAAAATTGTGAGCAGCCTGAGGTTGCGTTAGCTTCGTATGACAGTGTGCAATCTGCCTATGCATTCGCTCTGGCTCGCCCCACAATGTCGTGCATTTTTTCTATTGTAATCGTACTATCACTGTTACTATTGTACCTTACTCCAGTTACTGCCATGTGGAGTTCAATTTGAGGGAGGCAAAAGGTTCCTCACATTCCTACTTGTGATGTTTCCTTACATGGTCCCCTCGGTTTACCAGCAGTGCGGCTGATACAATTTCTCTTCTATGGTATGGAGTACCACAGTCTCCTTTGGGAAAAGCTTATCGTACACATGTAGCTGGTGCCTGTTGCTGTAGCGCTGTGGGTGGGATGTTACAGTATGTGTGAAGCTTGTCCCAATGGGTCGTTGGTGCCTGCTGCTGTAACACTGTGGAGTGGGATGCTATGATTGTGTGAAGCTTGTCCCAATGGGTCGCTGGTGCCTGCTGCTGTAACACTGTGGGGTGGGATGCTATGATTGTGTGAAGCTTGTCCCAATGGGTCGCTGGTGCCTGCTGCTGTAACACTGTGGGGTGGGATGCTATGATTGTGTGAAGCTTGTCCCAATGGGTCGCTGGTGCCTGCTGCTGTAACACTGTGGGGTGGGATGTTATGTGTGAAGCTTGTCCCTATGGGTCGCTGGTGCCTGTTGCTGTAACACTGTGGGGTGGAATGTTATGTGTGAAGCTTGTCCCAATCGGTCGCTGATGCCTGATACAGATGTGCCCATCCGGCAGCATGTCGTGGCCATTTTCGGGAGATATACTGTCCAGCAATGACCTTCAGTATCTGTTTTGGTATGGTAGTACAATGGCTGTGGTAACTGTATATGGAGTGCATGCATGTTCGCAGTGTGACCTGCCAACCTTGCACTTTACAATGTATACTTTGTGACAGTGCTTATGTGGGGTGACTCAACCAAGTCTCATCCCAAATATGGTAATGAAAGCACAGTCATGTCGAGCTTGCCCACAATAGTCAAGGACTTGGTGGACACTTCCGGACAGCCTACGTAGGACATCCCAGAATGACCAGGATTTCATTCCATACTCCTATAGCTGGGATGTCCCGATACACAGCCACCAGATGGATGTCTGGGACGTCCTGGTTGTCCCACGTGTCTCACATGTCCTGGATGTCCAGACACTCCCCGGGACATCCAGGTAGGACAGGCACTGCTGTCCAAGTGTCTGGGATGTCCTAGATGTCCAGACACTCCCGGTACATCCTGGTAGCACAGGCACTACTGTCCAAATGTCCTGTGTGTCCGAACACTCCTGGGACATCCTGGTAACACAGGCACTACTGTCCAAGTGGTCTGGGATGTCCTGCATGTCCATACTTGTTCCACATAATTATGTGGTCTCAACCACGGGGCCACAGTTACCAATTGCCGGCCACTTTAGTTGGTTGGTTGTTTCTCCCCTTAGGCAAAAAGTACTCGGAGAGGCAATTTGGTACTTGCAGGGATTCTAGCCTTTTATGCCGTCAAAAAACCGCCTCCCTATCCCCCCTTGGCCCTGTCACTATACCTCCGTTTCAGCTCTGCACACAGGCATTGCACCACAGGCGTCCTCTTGGTGGACGTGGGGTGAAGTGCTTTCTTTACCCCTCCTCCCCTCTGGAGATCAGCCATTGGCTGAAAGGGCTTGGAGGTAAAAATTAAACACCTTACCTAGGTGGCCCATGGGACAGGATCAAGGGCAGGGAGGTGCTTGCTTTTTACTGTACTAGCCCAAGTTGTTTCCTTTGGCGTGACTCAATCTTCAGCATGTAATAATTGGGGCGAGCGTGAGCGAGCCCCTCTTAGACGACTTTGCTGTAAATTTTCTATATATATATGTTCCGCGCAATTTAGGAATTTGCGCAATCTCGAGATTGCGCTGCGCATTCTCGGAATCCTGAAATTGCGTGCCAATCTCGAGATTGCGCAATATTGCTGCGCAATCTCGAGATTGCGCAGCAACACTGCGCAATCTCGAGATTGCGCAGTGACAAGATCGCGCAATCTCGAGATTCCTGACTAAACCCCCGCTGTTTCACCCAACATGTGAGTCAGGAACCACAGGTATCTGCTATGGGGTCGTTCCGTAGTCTGTGGATAATCTTCTGGGCCTTCTCACGTGCTATGGTCTTGCTGGTTTGGCAGCCATTCTCCCCGAATCGCTCCGAACAAAATCTCTCAAAAACCTCCCGCTGCTGATTGATAGACAATATCACGCACAGTAGTAGATCGCATTATGTCACCTCTGGAGCAGGAGACCGCTTGTAAAACGGTTTCCGTCCCGCGAGCGTTGCTCTGTCTTCAACCACATGGCTAAGGTCAAAAGTTCGAAGATTGCGCAATACGTACGTTTGCGCAATCTCAGGCAATCTCGAGATTGGCACGCAATTTCGGGATTCCGAGAATGCGCTGCGCAATCTCGAGATTGCGCAAATTCCTAAATTGCGCGGAACATATATATATATATATATATATATATATCGTACGTCGTGCCGTAAATCACTTCCTGCTCGTATTTTGCGTGTTCTTACGTCATGCGTTATTTCCAAACTGAGTTCACTTCCTGCTCGTGCGTTGATATCGTCCAACTGAGACGCGAACTATGAACAGTCTACCTCAACATGGCCTTGCAAGGATGGAGACTATAGTGGGGCGGTGAGTGGCTAAAGCATTTCATGAAGACGGGGAGAGCGCTTCAGTGAGACCAAGGGAGGTGATCCTCCTTGAACTCACAATCCCCTATAACTCGCCGGAGTCCCTTTCAAATGCTAAGCCATGAAACTGCTCAGAGGATGGGAAGTTGACTGCCCTGCACACGGTAACACTAAACTCACTGTGACCAGTCATGACAGATCTGGCATCAGCAGAGAACGAGGAAGTCATCCTCGGTGGCAACAACAGAGACAGAGACCGCTCCTGGACCTACCTGCCAGACTGCTTCAACGCTGTGAACTGCATGCACGAGTGTCATAACTTCTGGTGTGATCTGTGTCGTTAAGTTGTGTTATGCTCCCCGTCAGACTCACATTCTGATGCACATGCAACTGCTCCATGCACATTCAGCACAATGTCATGCAACTGTTCCATGCAAATTCAGCACCTGCATGTACTCGCTCACGCTCGCCCCACAATGTCCTGCATTCCCCTAGTTATTATGAGCTGCGCCCGCAGCCCACTCGCTGCCTGTACTTTCTAGCCAAGTGTTTTCTGACGTGATATCTACCACACAGCTGCAGAGCTTCTTGGTAGGGGGACGCACTTCTTCCACGACCTCGGATCGTCAACGCGCTCGTCAACCTTCATTGCATGTGCCCATTGCTTCCGTATATCTTATTACTTGGACCGTATACTTCCGTATACCACGCACACGTCATTATGACGTCATGGTTGGTTGTTGGTTCACAGGTCAAGGCAAAAAGAGGGATTGCGTCGGCAAAAAGGTGAACAGTGGCCCCGTGGTCTCAACTCCCATTCATCCATGTCCGTATTGTTGTTATGTAGCATACCAGAGCTAATTAGCAACATACACATTGCGTGTTGGCGATACGTTGCTTCATTGATTCATGATGCAATGTCTTCCACGTACTGGTATGTACACACAAATTGCACACAATCACACATATACAAACGCACACGTGCACCCTATACGCACACAAAATTAATGCACACATGCATGCATGCAAATGCACATGCATACGTATGTAGTAATCCTCCTCCTCCTCCCTCTCCCCCTCCCCCTCTTACTCCTCCTCCTCCTCCTCCTCCTCCTCCTCCCCCTCCTCCTCCTCCTCCTCCTCCTCCCCCTCCCCCTCTCCCTCCTCCCCGTCACTCCTTCCCTCCCCCTGCTACATCTCCCTCTCTCCCTTCCATGCTTACAGGACAATGAGGTGGAGAGGATCAAACAGGAAATCTCAGATATGGAGCAAAATATGTCACAGATCAGAGAAGAGCTAACTGAGAAGGTTGGGAGATGTCTTTCTTATGCGCATTCCAACATGTTACTTAGTGGGTGGGGAGGGGGGGGGTGGTGGACGAGTGATGGTTTATTGAGCCTCCTTACAGTGATATCTAGAATCACCAGTGGCCACTTTGGGGGATCCATTTCCTCCTCCCCTGACCGTTCTGTGGCAGTTGGTTCACCCCACATCGTACTGCTTGGGTTACAAGTCTTCCATCCTTGTGAAGAAAGTTACCTGTAGGAGTTTGTGAGACCATTAGTGCCTACCTTTGCCCCACCCCCATACTGTGCCCATGCCACTCCCACGCATACCGTTATGTACACACAAATGCACACATGCACAAATGCACACGTGCATGCATGCAAATGCACATTAATTACGTACACTCCTGTAGGTGGGAAATTGTGCCATGTATGTTACACTCCTGGTAGAGGAAGTATTGTGCCGCGTAATGTATTGTAAACTAAGTGATGTATGTTTGACTAATTTGGAATGGCCTCAAACTACATACACCGTCATGATTGTTATTATGCAGTGATCCAAACGAATGTTTGGTGCTGAAACTCAACTTGGTGGTGGAATTGTGAGCACTTTGTCTTCCTCTCGGCTACCACTGCTCGATCGCTCTCTTCAACTATATTGCCAGTACAGCTCTTACGAAGGGCCCATGGTCGATGTCATTCACTGACGCTTGTCAAAACTCACTGTGCTGGCTAATAATTTGTCGGATTCCCTTTGGCCGCCATTGCTGACTCAATTGACTGAGCATGGTCATCACATGATTTGTGTGTTAATTGGAACGAGCTGCAATACTTAGTTCCTGCTGCCAATGATTACGTACACTTCTGGTAGGGGAAAAATTGTGCCACGTAATAATAATACATGTAACACTTTGGCTGCTTACAAAGGCCCTACAAAGATTCTGACTACACCATCGTGATCGCTGTCGTGCAGTGACCCATGCATACAATGTTGGTGCTGACGCTCGCCTTGTTGGTGGAGATACAACCACTTTTGGCGTGCCGTCGGCCGCTCTCTTCGGTCAGTGCAGCTCTCAGGAAAGGCACACTAAGATTCTGGCCGCACAGCCGTGATCACTGTCGTTAACTGACGCTTACATCTCAGGGCAGTTAAGGATGGCTCAAGTTCTTTTCTCAGAATGAATTTTGTTTCAAGCTATGCATATTAGAGCTCTGTACTGCTCTCACTATTATGTTGACAGTATCAACTGCAAATACCATGCTACCATGGCAACCATGGCAACAGCTCCTCCCACCATGAACAACTTTAACGACATTTTTGTAGACGACATTTCATGAAACACGGAAAGTAAAGACACGCTCAACGAATTTATAGTTATGAACACTTGGATAGTAATTAACTTTGGGGTATCTGCACATACATGTACCACTGACTGCAATGTGGTTGTGGCAGCCAGAAGTAGGCAGTTAAGGGCGGTAACTAGCAGTCACATACGACGTATATAGCCTACCTACCGACATTGATAGGATCCTGTGCTAGCCTCGTTCCCAGGCCCGAGAGGGGCCTGGGAGCAAGGCTAGATCCTGTGCATTCCATTCTGGCTCGACAGGGAGGTGGCTTATACGAAGGCCGTTTTACTTCCGCAAATGGCTGCAAACTTCACGCACACAATTCAACAACTGTTATTTCAGCTGGTCAAAAGTCGATGAATAATATTAACAACAAAGCCGTCTACAGACGGCATGAGACATTCATCAGTGATGTCACACTTCCGGCAATGTCCTTGCGACTTAGGCTCTGTGCCAGCAGAGAGGCCAGGACAGGGGAGCTGGGTGGGTTTCTGCACTCGGCCTAGGTAGCATGGCCGCTTCTGGGCTTGCATGGCCTTGAAAGCACTTGGTTGGAGCTGGGTGGGCCATTTCCCTCCTCCTTTGCATAAATGGACTGAGAAAACAGTCCTCTCGCCTGGTAGGGGCTCCATTTCTGGCAGTGAAGCTTTTTTCTCGGCGATGGCCAGCAGAGAGCCGTAACTATTGAATGCCCCTTGGTGGGTGGGTGTGGTTAAAATCACAAATGTACATGTACTGTGTAGAGGATTGCTGCATGGTCATGTGTGCAGATTTTGGGGGCTGAAAACTTGGAACACATCCAATCAGCCAGCTTCCATCCCTGAGAAGTTCAAGTGACCTAATCACAGTTGATACAACTTCCTTTTATGTAGTGTTTGTTTACACATGCACAAGCAGTAATTACTTTGGAGCACACCTCAAGGCGTGCTGGTGAAGTTGTGAGTGCTGTAATACTGGCTGTAATATAGTTCCCTTTGGCTGCCATTGCTAGAGATTGACTGAGCATGGTTACCACAGCATGGTTGCCACGTGGCATGTGAATGAAGTGCATTACTTAGCTGGCGAGTCGCAACTGGGGTTGCAACAGCTACCAGGAGTGTGGTTGCCCCTTGTGTAGATAATTAACCTTTTGAGGAATAGCCTACAAAGGATCTGCCGTCGTGATCGCTATCATGCAGTGACCCAAGCTTATAATTTGGTGCTGGCATAGCTGTGAAGGTGCAGAACTTGAAAGGAGTGAGATGACGCTCGCCCACGCCCACGCCCACTTAATTAGCATTATGTCATATGCACACCCCCTTTCTGTTAGCCACACCCATTTAATTGGGCAATCAAGTTATGAGCATGAGGAGACCGAGGGACACACATGCTATTTTTGAGGTAGTAGCACTGTATAGGCAACGAAACCAGGAGTTAGCTACATATTCTCGTATTTGCAACTCCTTCACTGTTCACTACATGCTGCTGTTTGTCGAGGACAAGCAGTTAATTGGATGAAGCCAAACAATGCTGTTTGCACGCCAGGCTGTACACACAGACATTTCCCCCACCAGAAAAACAAACTCCACTTCTGGGGATCGAACCTGCGGCAACTCCGCCTAGCTGGACTCCCAGTCAAGATGTTATCCCACTACGCCAATCCACCACCCTTGTATAGGCTTCAGACCAGACCCTCCCACTATCGCAAGCACTGTTGTCTCACCATCGGCTGCCATTGCTCAAGCGTTCTCTTTGACTTTCATTGCCAGTACGCGAAGATTCTGGCCACACGTCCATGATCGCTGTCGCCTGGGGGCCAAAAATATTTGGCCTTATTAGACACGTGGCTGCATTACAGAAAACCTCTCTAAAGCGGTCATGTGAAGTTTTGGTGTGATTGACCTCATTACAAAGGTTCTTGCGACACTGAACAACTTTGATTCCATGAAGAAGACAACTATGGACTTTAAATGGCCAAAAGTAAGAAATAACTCACCCTTAAAAGTTTGCAAATATCTTCCTTCCAGCAAGGATTTATGCAGCCAAACTGCATGTTTACACTCTAGAATAGTGAGGCCTTAAAATGCGTGTATTGGAATTCAATTATCTATGACGTAATCACAAAATGGCTGCTGCAAAGAGCCCCACCCCCGAAACTTTACTTGCTAACTGCAAGCTCTAACTACGCGCGGAAGCGCTACAAATTACAGGAAGTGTTTATAGTTGGAGGTCAAACAAAACTACAGAGTTTTCTAAAAAAAAGGCATGCATCTATTTTTTACACTGCAATTGCAGTCATTTTTCCATAATTATGGTTCACTAAAATTGTAACAACTAGCACAGACATTGATAACAAATAATATCACTTGGCATGGATGCAGTATAGTGGACAGTAAACAAAATTACAGAACCAAAGTAACAAACATTAAACTATACATGACAAAACTCGAATGCGAAGTACATGGTGGTTCACTGCCCCTCGGCAACACGTCTGTGTGATTTGAACTGTTTTTCACCAACTGTTCCGACTCAATACCAGCCTGGTGTCCCAAAAGGTATCCGAACATGTACTGCCTTGTTTGCCGAAAATAGTTTCGAATATTTTCAATTGAAATTGTATTGAACGAATGTTCTGTCTTAAGCCGGTAATGCTATAATAAGCTCGAGTGTATCGCTTTGCCTGTGACCAGCAACGTTCAATAGCATTAAGCTCATACAGTGGTATTTTGGAATAAACAGGAAAGCATGTCCGCGGCTGTTGAGAAAGCGTTCAAGAGTAGTTTTCTCATTCTTAAAGTCACGATGAGTCGCGATTTCTTTTCGCATATCTCCAGCTTCATTGTGCTCTTGTAGCAACCTCTTTCTTTCAGCACCGGAATCAATCCCTTTGGGATCGACTGATAATGACCACCAACTAGGAATGCGCTTTCTCAATGACTGTGGTTTTCCATTGTACACCGTGTCGTGCATAAGTGGTACCTTGCCTCCTGGGTTGGCGTTCATTTTATTTGCATTAAGTGCATCATCACTGAAAGCACCATGGCAGCTGCTTTGCTCAAAAACCCAGAATAAACGATAACCTTGCTCTTTTGGGTACTTTGCCTCAGCAATCTCCACTAGATGTTTCATGAACTTGTCCAATGTCCAGTATCCTTCTCTCGACTCTCCATACTCAAGTAGCTTTCTTGCAGACACCTTGATATTAGGGTTGTTCCTCTTCGCTGCCCGATGCTCTTCTTCTGTTAGACACAAAAAGCCATCCTTTTCGGTAATGAAATCAGACACCATTCTATGCCAGAACCTCGACTCTTTGGTCTAATCAATTGACTGTCAGCTGTTCCCCACTGCAAGCCTTCGTCTTCATTTGCGTTGAACGTTGTTTCGTCATGCAAAATGAATATATTTTTCTCTCTTCGCTCTGCTGGAGGAGACTCAATATCATCTGGAAACACATTCTTCGCTTTGTCATTAGGTGCTCCATCTTTAGTCAGGAAACCACCAGCAACTAGTTGACGCAGAAATTTCTTCCTGTGCTCGACAACGTCTTCTCACTCATGGCTGTCTATGTACACACCTTTCTTCTTATTGAGCACTTCAAATTCAAGCTCATGCAGAAATTTTCGTCCCATCTCCACTCCGATGTGTCTTGGGAAGCTTGGTTCCAAGATGCTATTTGGCAGAAGGTGATCATTTACCCAGCGAGTAAAACTAACTGCGGTCAAGTTAGGTCTTCCCTTCGCAACAGCATTTTGTCTACAAGCTGCCTCGCAGTAGCCTCGTTCCCAGTCCCACGCCCAGCTTTCCGTCACTTGCAGTACTGCTTTACCATACTGCAAGCGACGGAAAGCTGGGCGTGGGACTGGGAACGAGGCTAGCCTCGCAGAGCTCCTCATCCCTCCATAGGATGCCTCATCTCTGGTATATAATGGCTGGGAACGTTCCAGCATTGTGATAGAAGAGCTTCCTCCACCTCCTAACAGTGCGTTTCCCTTTCCCAGTCACTTCTGCGATTGTTTGTGCAGCATGAACTTTCTTCACACTATGTTGATTAACAAGAACATGGTGAAGGGTTAGTGACAACGACATCAAGTCATCTCGTGACATGATACTCATCCACTCCTCAATATGCTGCACAGTAAGTGCTTGCTGCTCTACTGTAGTGACAGACTCATTAGGATTGAAATCTGCATCATCGCTCTCATCAGAGCTGTCACTGCCATGGTCTCTCCTCTCACTCACAGGGTCTTCCCTCTCACTTACAGAGCTTTCATCTGTCATTCCACTCACAGAGCTTTAATCTCTCCTTTCAACTCCAGACTTAATTGCGGCCTGCTTCCTCTCTCCTCTCACTCGCAGTCTCACAGGAGCCTTCATCTCTCCTCTCAGAGCTCTCATCAAGCTTTGCAACTTTCCTGCCTCTTGCAGCTTTCCTGCCTCTTGCAGCTTCTAGCTGTAGCTTTCTTTAGTCTTTGGAGGCATCTCAGTGCTTGAACGTATCTCAAAAAACAATAGTTACTACAATCGAAAATCGCACCTCGTGGGCGGGCATTAATTAGAAAATGCACGCGCTCAGCTGCAATCCAATTGGTCAGTCCCTAGCAACGGAAAACAATGCTGTAAATGAGTTATTCTGGTGGATTTCACCATGCTGACCATTTTGTTCAATGATTGTCAAGAGGGTTAGTTGTAACCCACGCACGCACATACGCAACCCACGCGCGCACTCGGTGGCCGTTATTGGCAGTGTGTTATAGCGTGCTATAGCGTGCTTGGGGTGGAGCAATGTGACCGCATTACGCATTACGCAGGTGACCGCTATAGAAGAACAGTAAAGTATGGAGACTAGGGGCTCAAATTTCGGGACTTTCCCAAGCTGACCGCCTTATTCAGGTGGCCGCTAAGGCAGGTTTCACTGTACAGCTCACAAAGGGCCCACAAAGGTTCTGACCACACAGGCATGATTGCTGTCGTTCACTGACGCTTACATGCTGAAACTCACCGAGCTGGCGAAGTTGTGAGCACTGTAATAATTTCTTGTCTTCCATTTGGCTGCCATTGCTAGCGATTGACTGAGCGCGGTTGCCACGTGGCATGTCCATTAAGTGGAACAAACTGCAATACTAAGCTTCTGCTACGGCGAGTCACAACCGGTTTTGCAACGGCTACCAGGAGTGCAGTTGCCCTTTGTAACTACCGGTATACAAAATCAAGTGCACAAATGTCATGCATGCATACATGTACACATGCTCTTCTACTAATCATTGTCTAATTCTGTCACTGTAGGTAATGGAATTAGAGAGGGTGAAAGGTGAACTCGAGAGAGAAAGGAAATATACAGCCGAGCTCCTTGAACAGGTGAGAGAGTGTGACTGAAGTGCTGTATTGAAGCTATTCTAAATGACAAGTTGTAAACCATTCAACCAGACATTGTACGTAAGAGTGTCAGCCTGTTTGGAGGTACGTACACATGATCAGATATCAGGTCAATAATTCGCCAGGATGTGTTGTTAGATATTGGAGCCACACATGGGCTGGACGGCTTACTTCCTCGGACTAAATCTATGGAAGTATGTACGTTAGACCTTGAATATTCCGGTCCGGATATGATCCACATGGAATGACAACGTAAACCTTACATTTTTACGGAAATATACCGGAAATAGCGGCGCTTGCGCAAGCAGTTGATACCAGGCCGCTTTTTCTCCCCCATGCAGCCTGGGAACGAGGCTAGCATTGATGGGGACACCGGTGCTTACTGACCACCTTATTGGTTGAAATGCCTCCCCCTATATGCCGCCTGTGAACTTGGAAAATCCCCTAGGGAGCCACTTCTTCACGATTGCCTATGATAATAACAACTAGGAGAATGCAGGGCATTGTGGGGCTCGCCTGACAAACTGACGTACTGCATGCCAATAACAGTGATCGTAGGTTGGGAGGACCTGGCGGTGCGACACAGCTAATAAGGGAAGCTTGGGGTGAGGCCTGCGATGTAGCCGATTGTCGTTCATCATTGACGGTCTGCAGCTGCAGTTTCAAGTTCGTGGTAGCCTCGTTCCCAGTCCCACGCCCAGCTTTCCGTTGCTTGCCCTAATGTACGTACGGCAAGCAACGAAAAGCTGGGCATGGGACTTGGGAAGAAGGCTACACTGTACCTAGCCTGAGAGGAGTACCCCGAGAGAGTCTCTCCCTCCAGCTGACCTCTGCCAGTCTGTAGTAGCTAAGTAGTTTGTAGCACCGGCGTAAAGCGTAGTAGGCTCTACTCGAGTACTCGGTACTGTCGTGCATGTGACTTGTAATTGTACGTACGCGTGTTGCCGATCCAGCACGCGTGCGGGCGGCGCAACATTACGATTTTCCACTTGGATATACGGTCATACGCTAAATCGGACAGACACCAACTGGACGGACGGACACCAACTGGACGGACGGACATCCTGAAGAGCACGACTATGTGGGGCTCGCTCAGGCTCGCCCCAATTAGAATCCCTAAAGTCCCTAGCTAACTCTAAGCAGCCCCCTCAACGATGACCCACAGCAACTGCACAAACTTAGACAGCTTGGATGTGCTGAATAGCTCTCATTGGATTTATACGAGTATGTGTCCTTTGGTGTTGCAGAGAGCCCGTGAGCAGGTAGACATTGGTCAGCTAGAAGTGATGAGGACTGCTCCCCCTGGACAAAAACTACACGGGGCACAGCCCTTCCTTCATCATCTACAGAAGGGTGCCAAGGTAATGTGTACGTAGGTTTCAAAGTTTATAGCTTGAACTGCAACATCTTTATTACAGCATAGTAAAGGATATTTGGGTGCAGAGGGAACAGCGTTTTGGTGAAAACTTGGTTTGGAGATTAATTTTACAGCATTGTGCTACCTTAAGTGATTAAAGTGCAATGACTATACGTACCTTAGTTACTAGTCTAGATGTGTCTGAAGCAGTCTGAAGGTGGCATGGCCATAGGGCAGTGGCTGTAGCATCTGTTGTGCCACTTCCATGATTTTACTAGCCAACATCACACTAACGAATATGCTGATAGTGGAAAGCACTCATGGTTCTTTTTAACAATTTTAGTCTTGGGCCAGATTGGCCCAGTATTATAGAACATGCTGCGTCATATCACATGCACACTGCACCATGAATAAAATGGGAAAGAAAATGGTTTTCAATGAGCAATATACAATACAATGATCCTGCATGACGCTTCAAGTATTCTAGCTTCCAGCCAGATGGTGGAGGTAACTTTGAAGCAGCCCACTCACTGGAGTATCCTACCTCTCTGCAGTCAGTGCAGTGTGCTGTATTGCGAAAAGGGTTGTAGTTACACCATGGGAAGAGCTTTAGCCACGAGGTCTTGAAAGAACGTCTGGCCACGCCTTGCTTCCTGGAACCGCTGGAACCGCTGGCTTTGTCAATCGTTTCAGTATCCTCGGAGTCTTCTCATTGGTTCTTGCCATCAGCACGCGAAAAAAAACAGAATACTTTGCTTCGCCATGCTTATGTGGCCACCAAGCACGTGCATACATATTACGCAATTGATATTCAGGGGGTCCCCCGGTTTACTGGCGCAATGCCCAGGAGCGTTGTGCACCAGAAGGATGCCTTACTGCACCATTTGCACGCAAAAGTAGCTTAAAAAAGCCTGAAAGCACTAAGCTTGGCACTTCAGTTCAAATAAATTTCTTGAGGTGGAGCAAATTTGAGTGAACCATAGCTTGATGGAGGCCATTCCCCTCATGTCTCAGTTGATGGGTTCTTACCAGTTCTAGCAGTACAGGTGTGCATTAAATTGCCAGGGTTGGGATGTCCATGTATGGATAATAGAGCATTGCTGATGCGATTGGAAGGGGTAGCATTGCTGATGCAATTTTACCCCATTGGAAGGAGTAGCCTTCCCTGCCAAACAGCTACACAACTGCACAATGGGGTAGGTTCAATGCTACCAGGTTGCACATGCAGCTTAGACATGCAGCATTCTATCTCTCCTTTCCCAGTCCTCTGTGCCCTCACATCCACCTGCTGCCACACCATATAATACGTAATACATAGAGCTTGCTTTAATAGCTGTGGAATATCAGAATTATAACACGAGGTGAAGCCCAAGTGCTATATTTGACTAGCTTCGTTCCCAGGCCTACCCCGTTTTTTCTGTTCTTCAGTTTGTGTTGACGGATGCGGAAGAGCGGCGGGGCGAAAAAAAAAGGGGAAGGCCTGGTGTTATCCATCACGTGATTGGTGTCAGGTGGACATAAGGGGAGTTTGGCCCAACTGCAAATATATAAGTTTATAATCTGGCTGACGAAGTTGTGTAGGTCGCCTGAGAGTCTCAACTAGCTGCGGAGCGTTCAAACCAAGCCAACTGGATGATGAACTGCTTCAGGACCTGCTGAAATGACTACAGTCCCCCCCCCCCCCCCCCCCCCCCCCCACGTCCACCTGACGTCACTCATATGATGAATGATACCAGCCATTCCCCATTCTTCGCCGCTCTTCCGCATCCGTGTAACCGAAGAACAAAGAACGGGGTAGGCCAGGGAAATATTTGCCAGTTGTACTTTACATTGTGTGGCCTGCATGGAGCTACTAAATTCATCTATTAATCTTGTTCGAGGGGCAATTGCACTCCTGGCAGCAGTTCAATCGGTTGCAACTCGTTAATTGGTAGCACAAGCTAAGTATTAGCTCATTCCAATTAACATACATGTCACATGAGGACCATGCTCCATCAATGGCAGCCAAAGGGAATTATTACAGCATTCACAACTTCACCATTTTGGCATGTAAGCGTCAATGAACGACAGTGATCATGTACCCATGCGCATGCGTGCATCGGTTTGGTGTCTCCATATGGTGTACACAAAAATCAGCAGTTTGAGCAGTGAAGGCTGCTGTCTGTCCCTCTGCTGCAGATAGCTGAGGGTTCTGAAGGGTTTTACTGAGGTTGTCGCAATGGTTGAGAAGCATGCAGCTCTCCCAACAGCAATCCAAAAAAGAAGTCAAACGTGGTCATTTGGCAGCAACACCTCGGATACGAGCTTTAGTCTGTATTTCAAACCACATCAGCAGCCTTCTCCCACAACTCCTGCAAAACGGAATGGTTCTGAATGATAATTTGCATGGATGCAGCACGAACCGTCCATCTCGTCGGACACAGGACCCGTATACCTCCCTTGATTTGGTCAAATAGGCCCTCTCTGCGAGGTGAGTACTTCATTTCACGCACAGTTTCCAGGGCCATCTTCATTAGCTTGCAGTGCTGAATGGAGTCGCTTGCTGCTAGTGGAGGTAAATGGCTCGTGGTTCAACATCTTGCAATTGCTTGGCAACACCGTTTCTTGCTCCCCTCATGTTGCTTGCTCCATCGTAGCACTGACCGCGTAACTTTGTTAGCGAAAATTCATGCAAACTAGTGTATCTTTGGTGATAGACACGAGCATTGAGGAGTCAGTGGATGGTACCACATAAAGACCAAGAAATTCCTCATGAGGTGATAATTGATCGTCTACCCATCTTATCACGATAAGAACATGCTGCTGGTTTGATATATCTCTGCACTCATCAACCATTAAAACTCAGTAGAGTGCAGGGTTGCTGAATTCTCCCTCAAAACTCTCAGCCATCACCTTGAGCATTTCGTTCTGAACTTCATGACTTGTGTACTTCTCCTTCTTCAGCCACTGATCAAGAGCATGCAGGGTCATCTTCGCTCGTATGAATGCCTCCCACTATCATCTCAGCCCATAATGTAGCTATGCTGTACATTAGAGTACTTTGCACGATGCTTTTGACACAATTGAGCCTTTAGTTCACTTACACGAGTTGCTCTCTCTTCTGACGTAGTAATAAGTTTCATTTTCTTTGCTGGTCCTTGTGAGGTAAGTTCGCTATCTTCACTGTCATTGTCTCGGTCACACCTTGGTCTGTCACACAGTTTCCCCACCCCCATACACCAAAGGGTAAGCTTTCCATTTTGTTTCAAAGTTTGCAAAGCATCTTTCGTATCTTACTCATTGTTTAGCCACAATTTTGCTGACTTATGGAAGTAACCTAGTGGAAAATCCAATTTACCAGACACAGCGTTGTCACCAACCTGTTCAAAGATAAGTTCTTTTAGAGAACTTATATCTATGTCATCCGTGATATTCCTATTATAAAGTCCTTGTTTAACGGATTCAGTACTTTGAGACTAGTAGTATACGTAGTATTTGTTACGATCCGAGCCAGGCGTCTCCTGACTGTTGGAAGGAAGCTGGGAAGCATTAGGCCATACCAATTTAATTTTATGTTGCTCGGGCCAGAAGACCTTTCAAAGAGGGTTGGTAGGTAGGCTCAATAATAGTCACATGATCGCTCATTACCATGGTAACCAAACAATACTAAGCCAGAGCCAACAGGAAGTGAATGTACACAAAGTACACAATCACACAACCCTTCATCTTCTTTAAACTCATAACACAAAAATTTGGCTGGCAGATGTACACAGGAGAATCTATACTAATCTTACTTCCTGTGAATCTCGGTAATGGTCACTTCTGACTATCTGGATCTTGGAGACAGTCTCACAGGATAACGTGTGCTGGGCCTGCACCAATAGTTCTCCAAACGAATGCTCCCATTTGCAAGCTACAATCTTAGGTTTCTGCATAATCTTGTGGCCTCTTTTGACCAGAACGCTTAGCCATGCAAGAGAAGCTGCCATTTTCAATCGGCATGGCTGAAATACGTATACTCATGCACAAGAGATGATGTAATGAACAAATTATCATTTTCAAATCGCGCTTTCCAAAATTTGGGTCGGTCGGGCCCGAGCAACATAAAATTAAATTGGTATGGCCTTATTTGGAATGGAGCTTTCAGTTGCTGGCCGATAGTAGTGGTAAGGCGACACAGCACTGCCAACGGGATTGTAAACGTTATAGTTCCAGGCACTCCCGCTGTTATAGTGCAATTCCATACCGTCACTGGCTGTGACTGGTATTTCCACAAAACTCGCACAACAGAACGTAGCTAGCTAGCTTTAATAGTAGTAGTACAATAGATGCCAAAAAACTGCCGAGTGATTGCATCATAGATATGTAGTTGTAATTAGAAGCCCTACCACTGAATAGAACAAATTGACTAAGTATATACTACTTCTCTTGGTCTGTGACAACCAACTTGCCAACTGCTGTAGAGCTCCTGTGATTCCGGCTTTGAAAAAACCATTCACTATAATTTGTGGATTCTCGGCAAAGTATTCTGCCATCTCCACCAACCACCTTGCTCCTAGCTCTTTTAGCACCGTCAGCCCCAAACTGATTGGCTGCAGGTCCACGGATCCAATGTCGTTTCCCTCAAGTTGCTTTGTTATTTCCCCTGGGTACCAATCTTCAAATTGTCTCTTCAGCATGTCTTTTGCTGGCTTGTTTACCGATACATACATAGGCTGGAGGTGATCTGTCGTATTCGGAGGAAGCAAGCAAGAGTGAATGTTGTTTTCCTCCAGTAGATTGGTGAGTGAGCTGGTAATCTGGCCCTTGAAGTTATCCATGATGACTAGAGCGGGTGTATCATCTTGAAAGGCTTGCTGAGCGCTGTTGATGTGTGGTAGATGATCTTCTCGATATATACTGGATCATAGTGGTTTCAGTCGACCAGTGTTTCGGGGAATGAGTGATATCCCACCCTGGTGGAAACTCGTAGTGGGGATGACACCGTACTGTTTTCCCTTGATAAATCACTTGGATGGGTAGAAAATCACCGACGAGTGATCCACAAAAGACAGCCATGATTAGTCGCTTGTCACTAGCTCTACCCACCTCCACTCGCTTGACACCTTGCTGGTCCATAGTCCAAGTGCTGCTCGGGACAATCTTAATCCCCGTTTGATCCCAATTAAGGATCAGCTCTGGTGGAATATCCTCCATCTGCACTATGGCTACCACATCCTGCAGAAATTGCTTCTTCAGCCGGGCGAAGTCTGCAATGGTGTGTTTACTTTGGGCTGTTGTGACCTTCCTTTGCACGAACTTCATGCGATGTAGCAGTGAGTATGCCCAGTGTCTGTTTGAGTTCAACGTGCCCTCCAAATTCAGCTAACATTGATCTCAAAGAATGCCCCTGGCTGCAGCCATTGCTATTCTTGCCGATACAACTCCCTCCTCCCTCTCTCACCTTCTTCAAGTACATCTTCACCATGTGATTCTAATGATCTCCCAAAATCGACATCGCTTGACAGCAACAGCACCTTCTCCGTGGCCTCGTGTACTGGTGTGATTTTCGGACTGTTAATTGTTCGTTGTAGAAATTATTTTAATTTAGTTTTTGTACATTGCTAGGCGTACAAAAATATTTTAACAACTACGGTATGCTATTTGTACATGTTCTGTAAAATAAAAACTGCCCTAAAATAGTCCGGCTACGGCCGGACCGGCCTGACCGGATCCAGCGCCTATGATGTATATCATGTGAAACGGTAGTGCACAGGGCGTGCTCTGCTGAGAACCTCTAGTTAATTAATCATTTATCAAGGGGCAACCACACTCCTCGTAGCAACTCACTGGTAGAACAAGCTAAACAATCTCCACCCTGGTGTATGTATGTTCATGGGACTCCATGAAGGCTTGATATGGGCGAAAAGTAGCTCATACGTTGATGATTATAACCATATTCATACAACTTCCATATACGGAGCTAAGTTAGATACTTTCCTTGAGAGTGATATGCCTACTGCTGTCTGTGTATGGTCATGTGCAGATGGATGACCTGAGTGCTACAGCCTCCAGCAGCGTCCTGTTCAGCAGTACCCCTGGCAAAGATAAGAAGAGAAAGAAGTTATTCAAACTCAAGAAACCCAAATGGAGCCAGAAGGGTCGGTCCTCAGGTATCGCAGAAGCTATCATCGCCAATCCCGTCAAGTTGGGAGAGACTACAGGTGAGCACTATTTGGAGCATAGGCTGGCCTCAACTTGCCATCTAATGTACAGTCCTACAATAATATGGTACTTCTTCCAAGGATCCTCAGCTAGAGTAGCTTATGTATTATGAATGGTGACATATGCAGTGACCAGTGGCGGTTTTAGGAATTTGGGGGGGGGGGGGGGGGGGGGTTCAGTGGTGAATGTAGTGAGCAGAGGTGCAAATTTTTCACGGTTATTTTTCAAGTTGCCTGGATGGGCTGTCGTAGCACCTTCGTGCTTTGCACTGCACTGCCACTGCTCTCTGGTTTCCGTGCAATCCTTGACCGTCTGCATGACTCTCGCAATGCGCTCTTGCTCTCGACGTGGATTAATTCCGTTCCAATTAAGTGTACCAAAAATTTTTTAAATGTTTACCTACCTAGCCTACCTACTCTGGCCCACGTACATAAACGGTACGGTAGCTAGCTAAGTGAGTTGTTTATTAAACTAGCTGAAAGTCAGAACTGAATATCTCGAAGCAACTCTAGGCCTAGTCAAACGTCTGAAGATCAGTAAGGAACTGATACGTGAGTGTGTAACTGCGCCTCAGCGTTGCTGCATGCCACTGCTGCATATTCATTTATGTCCCCTAAATCCACCACTGCCTGGTGACAATACATAGATTCCGTGCAGTAGTTCACATCCAAGGAAGCTGAGAGAATGCATGCAGCAATGAACCTGCCAGTGTTAATGATGAGTCTGCATTAGAGCTGCAACAGTATAGCGGCATATCGCTATATCGCACTACTAAGCCACAATATGATGTCAGTACATCCTATTACTGTACCGGTATTGCAAGAATTATATGGACTCAATTAATACCTATCCAAAACTGCTTCACGTATTTGTTTGCTGTAAGTAAACCTGAAGTTGTAACAGCCTCTTTCATACGTTCCTCACTCTGACCTGTCCTTCAGCTTACAACATGTGACCCACTGAGCTAAAACACGGCACATTCCACATTATTTTAGTAAAAACACAGGGAATTATAACAGCTCCTTTTACCTTGCCACAGAGCGAACTTCAAAGTGATTGGTTATCCAGTTGCTGAGGTATACAGCTTGAAACACTCACAGCATACGCAAAACTGCTTTTCGCAATTTTTGATCTTGCTATGTTATCCGTGTTACGTGTCATCCCTAGCTGGACGCATTTAGTATTTGCTTTAGCTAGCTAGCTAGCCGTGATTCTCATGACTCATCCGGCTTATAGCTAGGAGTGAAATTGACAGAATAAGCCAGTGAGTGGACAGCGTGAAATTGCACTGTTTGTGGTAAGTAGTTTGTTCTGTGTGCGTAGTAACGCCTTCCGTATACTAATTTACGCACGACAATATAGCTTGAGTTTGTGCTTATTACGTCAGAATGGAAGTAGATTCTGGTATTTTGTAGTCCAACGGTCTGCTGACCCGTTGCTGTAATAATCACGTTTTTATGAAAAGTTGCTTTGTGACTATAATTGTGTCTAACACAAAATCAATTATTGTGGGATGTGCCGCGTAGCAGGTCACATATGTCATGTATCGCAATACGTCAATACATCAGGTGCAATAATTATAACGATACAGCAAAACACAATAAGCAGCTGTAGTCTGCATTGAAATGGGAGGTGATGAAGAATGGAGTAAACCATTAATTTATCATATCGTACATGTACACCATAGGTGAGGAGGAACCACGGTCAAAGCACCCCAGTGCGCAGGTATTGGATGAATCAGGCAACTCTGGTGAGGAAGAGTCGACACTCCTTGCAAGGGGCGGTGACAGTCAGACCACAGAGGAGACAGAAACAGAAATCGCTAGGAGAAGCTACAAGGTGAAAAAACTCTCGTGGTATACTCACAAGTGTCTTCCAAGAGGACTTCAAGGAGCTACCCTCCGAGTGCATGAATGCGGTGGTAGGCTATATGCGTGTGGTGGGGCAAACGAAGATGGCTCACCCAACAAGGGCATTTATTCCTGCCCAGTTCAAAATTTGACCCGCTGGGTTAAAGCCATGCCTGATGCTCCACAGTACTACTGTGCATCAGCCGTAGTCCAGGGAGAACTTGTCCTCATCAGTGGATTGAGCTCAAGCGATGGCAAGTGCACAGGCACTCTCTTGTCGTATGATGCAAAGGCCCAGGTGTGGGTGTCACGCTATCCCCCCATCCCCACACCCCGCTCTTCTGCAGCAGCCTTTGTGTATGCCGACTACCTCATAGTGGTAGGAGGTCAGACCAGTGATGGCGATGCCACTAGTGTTGTTGAAGTGCTTCATATAGCAACACAGACATGGGCGACAGCGACACGCCTCCCAGAGAAGATTGTAGGCCAGTCAGTAGCTGTTTGTGGTGATACTGCCTACCTAGTTGGTGGATCCAATGGATCTTCCTGCGTGAGGTCACTATACACAGCATCGGTTAGGAAAATCGTCTCATCCTGCCATCGTTTTGCACTGCTTGCAAGTGTAGATAGAGTTGGGAAGGTCTGGAAACAACATGGCGACTGCCCATTCACAATGATGGTGGCTGCGTGCAGTGGTAATCAGCTCCTAGCATTTGGTGGGGAAGAGGTGACGAAGGCAGCAACCCACCCTTCCGAGTGGATTTGGATATACGACCCCGATCAAGACACCTGGACTCCTATCCAAAGCATGCCCTCTGCACGGAAGCTCTGCTGCATTACCTTTTTGCCTGACAACAACCTTGTAATACTGGGGGGCTATCCAGACTTCAATAGGATTGACATAGCAGAGATTATTTGAGTAATTATCCGTATCATGTTCTATTTTTGTGTGCTTCTATATCAATAAGCTGCATGTTATCACAGTATTTACACAGTTTGTATTGTCACAAAGATCAATTTTGAATTTATTTTTGTCACTATTATTTGCAGGTGGTGTAGTCACATTAATTTTATATCTGGTTGTCCTTGTACTTCGAGTTGGTCAGGGATGCTCTTGAATTGCATGACCTATGCTGTTCCAATTCCTTCATGCGCAACTCTAAATCACATGCATTTCACGTCCAAGGAAGCCTTTAATTTTGCTGAGAGAATGCATGCAGCAATGAACCTGCCAGTGTTAGTGTAGATGAGTTCATTAGAGCTGCAACAATAATAATTATTATATCGGCATATCACTATATTATCGCATTACTAAGCATGATATCAGTACATCCTATTTCTGTCTCATGTAACAGCTGAAGATCCTTGGGTCCCCAGGTCCTCGGGTCCACTGTATAATTATAGTGTCCCGATCAGAATGGACTAAATTTAAAGCATCACTATAATTATATAAATTATTATAGCTGTTCATCTTCCAATTCCCCCTGTGGAAGGTACATGACTATATTGTAGTGTAAACACTATAATTATATATACTCCATATATGGCTGTCACTTATGAGCAGTACAACAGGGTTGCCAGGAATTCTTGCACACCTTTAACAAGAGCTGATCTTTGTTCTATCCAGTGGTGCAATTTCCATGTCCATCACTATGATAAATAGTGTGTTTCCTAACTTGCGATTTTTGGAAATCTGGTCTGGAAATCTGTGGCAACTCAAGGACATGGCATGTTTCTTAGGAAACATGCCGTGTCATTGAGTTGCAACAGATTTCCAGACCAGATTTCCATACAGGTTTCCAAAAATCGCAAGTTAGGAAACACACTATTTATCATAGTGCATGGCACGTACGGTTCGTGCGTAATGACTCCATGAAACATGGTTGGATTGAGAGGCCTGTAGCTCCAAACCTGATGGCCCACATGTGCAATATCAAGAATCCACTGAGAATGGCCAATCCTGTGGTGCAGGTCCAGTGCTTATTTTTAGCTGTTCCTGCTCTCCGGATATCTTCGCTCAAACATCACCACTTAGCACACCCTCCAACTGCGCATGTGAACCGACGGAAGTCAATTGTAAAACAATAAGTCTCGTTAGTCTTCATCCATGGCACGCAACTTCGAATCTGGAAGTTACTACAAACTATAGTAGCTCATACCAGCAGCACAAAGTTGGCAACTGCATCAGAAACATAGGAAATCACGCAACTTCAACACCCCATAGCTCCAAAACTAAAGGGGTTGTCCCGGGTTCCCTGCAATCTCCAGGCTTTCGGCTTCATTTGGTGCAGGTTGCACGTTCATAGCACCTTCCATTTAGGAGGTAATTACAGGCACCCAAACCGAGGTGCTTGCTAACGTGTCGTGTTTGTCTCACTCTTTTTTAATTTGCTTTTTTACAAGAGAAATGCCATACGTAGCAGCAAGCTAACATGGCTATATGCATCCAGGACAGCACAACATAAAGAAACAGTAGTACAGAACAGCAAATTTAGGTAACGGCATGCTTGAATGATGTTACAGAAGTACAACAGACTACAGATGAGTTCCATGACGAAATGGTACTAAAAACGAATTTAGGAAACTAGAGGTACGGGCAAACGTACGGTTGATACAACAAGCGAGTGTTATCACTACGGTGACTATAATAAACAGGCCTATAGGTTATGGGGAAAGTAGGAAGACCAACACGACTGTGTACGATGTTATAAAGTTGACATAAGCTCAGGTTTCGCCTCCTGGATGCGAGAGAAGGAATGTTTGCACGTTCGAGTAGGTCCTCATACGACAGAGTCCACTGGGATACCTTCAGGGCAAATTTCTGCACATTCTCTAAGGCAACGATGCCATTCTTAGTGGAAGGTATAAAGGAGACCAGATTGTACAGGCATACTCGAGATGGGGTCTGATGAAGGCAACGTATAATTTCAGAAGAGTTGGTATGTCAGCATGGGCGTTGTAGAGCATCCCAATAAGCCTCTTTGTTTTTCTGCAAAGATTGGTGATGTGGTCAGACCATGATATATAGATCAGAAGACAGTAATAGCCCCAGGTACTTGGTGTTGTCTACCCTTCTTAAGTCAACACCACCCGTAGATAAAACAGGGGGAGGGATAGAGAGATGCCTTTTCCAGGAAAAATTATGTAGTAACACTTGGGTATGTTGAAATTGAGGTGGTTGGAGCCAACCCAGTCGGCCACAGAGTTGACATCGGCCTGTAATAGGACCGAACGAATTGTGCGGTATAAAGCAATGTCGTCAGCATACAGTGAGAGCTTGCTGTGTGAGACAGAGGTGTTGATGTAAATAAGAAAGAGAAGTGGCCCAATGACTGACCCTTGGGGCATCCCGGAGATCACTGGTAAGCTGGGGGATTGTTCGCCATTAACAACAACAGATTGCCGAGGTAGCAGAAGAGCCATTTCAGAATATATGGGTTCAGATTCATGCCATTGAATTTGCTAAGCAAGGGCTTATGTGGGACGGAGTCAAATGCCTTGCACAGGTCTGCACAAACTTCATTACCGTGGTCGAGTGATTGATACCAGTCGTGTGTGTTAGAAAGGAGAGCAAGGCTAGTGGATTTCCCAAAAGAGAATCCCCACTGCATGATTGTCAGAGATGGGGGCAGAAGTGCTGATATGAGAGTCAATGATTTTGTAGATATGCCGTTCCAAAAGCTTGCTGAGTATAGGAAGGATTGAGATTGGGCGGTAATTTGAAGGACATGAGGCATCGCCAGACTTGGGAATGGGCACAACACAGGCGAACTTCCATTCGTCGGGAACTTGGCCAAGTTTGATTGAGAGATTGAAGAGCTTCGTCAAACTGGGAGTGATGCTGGAGGCAGTGGCTTTGAGCATTCTGGCGGATATATCATCACTGCCACTAGACTTGGAGACATGCATTATTTTAAAGAAGTAGTAAGAAGGTACGGAATCCTGAGAACACAGATTCCTCAGGGCAGGCACTGGGGTCAAGGTCTGGATTGAAACTATGATTGTCTAGCCTCGTTCCCAGGCCTTCCACATGCACCTCCAGCTTTTGATCGCTTCCAGTATGCTCCGTTTTTGCATACTGGAAGCGATCAAAAGCTGGAGGTGTGGAAGGCCTGGGAACGAGGCTATGATTGTCCACACTCTTGCTTCCAGCCTGGCAGTCATATGATCACAAAATGAGACTTGATTTTCCAGCCGTACTTTCCCATGCATTGCGTGCCTTGCTCGGAGTAACAGAGTACACCCTTCTTGCGACTTCCTGGCTGACCGCGCCCCCTCGCATTTTTGCATAATATTAATCGTTAATAAGTAGATAATTCAATTAATTTATTGTGGCCGGTCACGGGACTTGTAATCAATCAAGGCGCTATAGAGGCCGATCGGAGGTACACGTACACCAGGTCTGGATGGCGGAGTATTTGCTTGTCTCGGCTCCTGGGGAGCCAACTCCCAGTAAGACCTGGGACTTGATCAATGAGAAGACGAGCAACCTTTCCATAAATAACAAATTCAGCATCCCGGATTTAAAGGTGAGTCACACTGAGTGGTGGTGTGGATCAATCAAGTACAAAAAACGACCCCCTCGTTGGCAAACTAATGCTGGCCGTAGCCCAAACACTACCCTAAGGGGCCTTTCTTTGTACTTGACCCCAATAGTGTCTAGTTACACATGACAAGCTCCATGAAGTATAGGTTGTGCAGTGGGCATCTGTCAGATGTGGCGCACATGATGCAAGCCAGCAAACATCCCCTGGCACCCCTCTCAAATGACAGACTACACATTGATAGTGCTTGGTCCCTGAATTTTTTGTTCTTCCTTTCTTTACGAAGGATTCAGAGGAGGTTGGACACGGTCATGTGACCTACGTGCGCAGGCGAATTTATATGGAGGATTACTATACCCAATTGTGTTCTCGGTAGTCTTTACGAGTATCTCAACAAACTTGACATTCGAAAGCTCCAGTAGAGTAGATTCCAAATATGCCGTCAACCCCGTTCAACCCCTGGGTCACTTAGGCTGTACGGCCTCTTGAAGGATCAGCCGCGCGGGATGACTGAGAAGCCACACTCCTGGACTCCAACTGGAAGCCTTCCCAACCTGAAGCGTCTTCAACATACTCCTACCTTTCAAACTCCCCAACTGTAGCCTCACTTCTCGATGGCACTTTACGTTTTCCCTCCATCCCAGGCGATATTGACTTGGGGGACAAGGCTGGCGAGGTTAGGAACGTAAAACACACAATTATTTCCGTTCAAGCGCAGCGCATAGTTACGTGCACAGAAAATGTGTCCAACCTCCTCTGGGTAGGATTGGGCAACTTACTATGCTAGCTGCAAGGGAAACCAGAAAACCTGGAGTGCAGCTGGTGGAAGTCGAACCTGTGGCCTCTCACACCATAGACAAGTGCTTTTTTGGTCACTTGGCTACACAGTCAGAGCTTTGCCGTGGACCATGGTATAGCTGTACTGCCATGGTCTGTACATGACTAATGGCAGGAACCCACTCTGGTGGAAACACTAGGCATGCAGTGAGAGCTCTCGGAATGACTGGATAGTCATGTGACTGACTCACAGAGCTCACGGCACTACCTCAGCTGGGTTAAGACCAGCTACATGTACTTAACCGTAGTGATGTCTGGTGCCTGAGTGGTTAAAGCATTCGACTACTAACTTACATGGCGACAGCTCACTGCTGAGTATCATCTTAGGTCTCTTGTAGCATAGCCGCACTTATGTTCTGTCCCCTTCTACTGTCAGTCAAGCTCCTTTTCTGTAGCCTGGCCTTTCACCTTTTGAAAGAGTTTAGTAGACTATATTTGTTGCCATGGCTACAGCTAACTATGATTTTGTCCTTCAATCATAGTCCCTAATGATTGCATTCCCACATTCTTCATCAATACCCCCCCCCCCCCCCCCCCCCCCCCCCAAAGTTGTTAAAATGTGTTTCAGGAACTGCTGAAAATTTAGGGGATATGGTAGCAAGAGCGCATAACTAGGTCGCCCCCCCCCCCCCGGAGTAACTTCAATAGGCGCCATGGAGCGGGCGGAATACTTGAGTTGTACCTGAACCCGTACGGCGGTAATTATGAACGTGTTAGCGAAGTGCGAAGATCTAAGTGGCTAGCAATTCAGCTCTGGCTGAACCTATAACCCACCGTGGCAATTGTTGCTGATGTCGACGTCCTCCACCTCCAGCCTCAGGTAAGCACATCCACAGTGACACAATATCTGTTGTTATGACCTTCGAGTAGACTAGGTTAGCCTTCAGCACAGCCGTAGAGCGTTCTCTGGTAGCTGTGGCTGTCGCTTCCTGCCGTCACTCGGGGCTGAAAACTACACAGCTGTGCACAACAACAAGGAGTAGTGACCATGGTGTCGCTACTCCAGTCAATTGACTTCATTATCACGTGGCGGAAAGAGTCACCACAAAAGCTATTTTTAGTACAACACATGGATTTTGCCTGGTTTGAATTTTGCAGAAGTTACAGGCTCTTACTGGGGGGGGGGGGGGGGGGGGGGGGGGGGCTACTTATGCGCTCTTGTGGTAAGCATTCACTATTGTGCAATTCATGCAATTTGCATTACTTGATTTTGGATTAGGCCACTCTGGTTCTGATCGTTCCATGCCTCATGCCCTAGTTGAGTGGTTTCATTCATGTCTCCTGTCCTCTCTTAGGTTGGAACACTGGACACACTAGTTGCGCTCTCCGACCAGCTGCAAAAGCTTGACCCTTTTGTTGAAAAGTATGTTGCTAATGTTTCACTGCATTGTACAGTACCAAGTTGTAGTCTCTTTGAGAACACGTGAGGCACTTTGGATCTTAGTGTTCTAGTTGTGCTGAACAAAAGAATGTAAAGCCATTCACTGATTGTACTGTACAAGGTATTGGTATGGCAGGATCGAGTGACAGTAATTGATGGGGCTCAGTTTTCAGGGTGTCTGAACACCAAACTAAAATACTCTGGGTCTCTGAACTCTGGACTCTGGATGTGACTAGGGAGACTGTGGACTGGACCTAAACAGTTGTATACAGGCATCAAGTGCAAGCCTCGTTCCCAAGCCATTCCTACCGCCAATATTTGATCGCTTTCAGTCTACGGACTGGTGACTCAACTCATTCCACGCGAAGTGCACATTTATCTGCACACACAACTGTCATGCATGCAATAAATGTCACTCCCTATGGCCCTCTATATATGGAGGGTAGGGGCATCCCCTAAAGTACCTGGCTTCTTGCTTCTGTTTATGTAAGTACGTACTGTATCAAAACCACAAAGTGCTACAAACTGGAAGTATACAGTTGTGTAACTTGTGTTGTCAAATGCGCGAAATCAGACAAGCGTTCCGTGCATCAACAAGTGACTGGTGTGAGTTTCTCGCTTGGTGTGTAAGTGTGCAAGGCCATCTCAACCAAAACTACTTACCTCAGTACCTGTCAGACACCATGATAGCTTGAACCGACTGGGAATTGGGCAAGAATCAGCACAGTAACAAGTGCAACACCGCTTGGTATGAACCTGAGCCAATAACTGACCCAACCTACTGTAATATATCCCCCCTCCATCCCCATACGAAAGAAACCTGCCATCCATTTTATTTTGATGTACCATCTATCTTCGAGTGTTTGCTCCACCATAAATGCAGCAGGCCTTCCCCCTCTTGTTATACTGTGGGGTGCCTCTATTCGCTGGACTGGAATGGTCGAACGGAAATTGGAATGGACTATGGAATCTTAAAAGAAACGTCCAGGAACGTTTCCCCACTTACTAATCTTGTTGGCCTGTATTCATGCAGCCTCCTTGGGGTCAAGGGTCACATGGATATTTGATAAGTGTCAACAAATGTGTTCTGTATGTAGCTAGCTAAGGTATAGTAACCTTATCTGAACAAAGGATACCTTTCTGATATCTGGCATAGTGGAAACGGGACAAAGAAGTAGCCTCGTTCCCAGCAACGAAAAGCTGGGCGGGGCCTGGGAACGAGGCGGACAAAGAAGCTAGAACACTGGTGTGAATTGGTGTGTTCAGTTGCAGAAAAAATTCCATAGTCCATTTTCTATTCCACTGTTCCAGTCCATTCTCCAGTCCAGCGATTAGAGGCGTCCCAGCAATTGAGCAAGCAAGACCATGTAGTATTATCAGTTGTTGTTTTTTCCGTCTAGTGTTGTCCGTAAGATGGCGCAGTACATGGCGGACATCTTAGATCCTGAGGACAAGGACAAATTACACGAAAACCTCTTAGTAGGGCCCACAAAGGTTCCCATGGAAACGTTCCTCATTAGATTCCAATGGGATGGGGCGAAGTTTCCACTCAGACAACCTCTGCCGAATATTGTGGAAGGCATCAGTAAGGTACTAACATACATAACGCTAGCCTCGTTCCCAGGCGCTCGGTAATCCCCAATTACCGAGTGCCTGGGTACGAGGCTAACATAACCACATCTGTATTATGAACGCTGCACTCTCAATGAGTGCTTTCTTAATAACCACATCTGTATTGTGAACGCTGCAATCTCATTTTGTTTGCTGAACGGAATGTCTTGCCGTGTCCATTCAGCTTATTGCGTCATCTGTTTGTGTGACCACAGCTGTCTGGAAATGGTGGAATGGAATACTGGAATGACCTTTGACCTGAGCTAGGCCTTTAATAATAAACAAGCACCATGGCCAGCTGGCTCGTGCGTAATGGTCTTGTTGGGAGCGTGTAAATGTAGTGAAGACCAGACTAAGCTTAAAACGAGACTACATGTGTACTTTTTACCCAAGATCGAGCGTGTGAGCCACCCAAGATCGAGCGTGTGAGCCACCCGAGCAAGCATAAGCTTCTGGTGTTGCGATACTATATCGACTTAGCACTTACAGGCTACAAATAAAGCCAAGACAACAGGCAGTCAAAGCAGTGTATAGCTATGTAAGGTAGCTAGCTGCACTCACCTCACTGCAGGCGATCGCACCAGTTTCACCGGAGATGTTCTGTCATCTTCAACAATAAGAACGCGACTCTCGGATGGTCAGAGGCTCAGAGCAAAAACGGTCATTTTACTGAGGTGTGCTGCTAGCCCAGGGGGGGTGGGACAAGGTCCATGCGCACGTGGTACAATTAACATTCCATAGGTATAGTGCACAATAATATACAAGAAGTATGCGGAAATAGCAGACTAGTAACAGCTCTAGCGCTGACTTATCGCTGGGGTTCGATGGGGTTCGATCGCTTTATTGACTTCCTACCTGATGCTAAACACTTGAGTGCGGTCGACAAGTCTGCATTCGCTGATATTCTCGGTGAGTCTGCATGGTCACTTACATAACTGCTCAGTACAGGCACGTAGTAGTGTGTAGTGGCTTATACCCAGTTCGGTCACAGTCTTTGCATGGAGGTTACTCTTCAGGATGCATTGAAAGCGCAATGCAGCCTTCTTTCACGGAGAAAAGCAGTAGAACGACTTTGCATTACGTCATACGAAATGACAGTGCACGTGATCTTGTCCTACCACCCCTGCTGCTAGCCAGAAATTTGTTTAAGACAGTGCATAATGAGATTCATACCACTGTGAAACCTTGTGAAGTCTTGCTTAGCCACATCTTGCTTTTAGACCAGACCACAAGAAGCCCAAAGGGCACAGTGCCCTTCAGTAAAGTCCTATATAGCAAGAGCACTGCCAAATACACAGACAAGTCACTATGGAGCTCCAAAGCGGACAAAATTATGAATCCAGACTTATGGGCAAGTAAAAAGTTCGTGGGCAAATTGCTTATGGGCAAATTCCCATTCCATTCTGAACTGTAATTACACTCCTGGTATAGAGAAAATTGTGCCGCGTAATGTAATATAATATAATATAAATAATTCGTTCGAGTGATAGGAATGGCGTACGAAGATTCTGACTACACCTTCATGATCGCTATCATGCACTGTCCCAACCGTACAATTTTGGTGCTGAAACTCACCTTGGTGGTGGAGATATGAGCGCTTTTGTTTCGCCGTGGACGAGCGCTCTCTCCGACTTCCGGTGGCAGTACCGTTCTTAGGAAAGCACACGAAGATTCTGACCACACGGCCGTGATCGCTGTCGTTCACCGACGCTTACATGCCGAAACTCACCGTGCTGGCTAAGTTGTGAGTGCTGTAATGATGTCTTGTCTTCCTTTTGGTCGCCATTGCTCGCGATCGACTGGTTGCCACGTGGCATGTGCGTTAATTGGAACGAATTGCTTGCGTGCGCTACGGCGAGTCGAGTCGCGACAAGGGTAGTCTCGTGCCCAGCCGGAAACGTGTACGGAATATCCGTCTGGTGACTTTCAGCAACATTCTCGGTCTTCATTGAATATTCATAGCTCAGCAAACCGCCTGAAACCGGACAGAACCGGAAGTCCTACTCGTGAAATGATATACGTAATTGCAAGAGAAATTTGAATTTTCTACAACTTCTCGCTCCTAATAAAGACAAAATTGAATTCTCTACGATTTCATTGGCAGTCTGAAATTCCTGCCTAAAAAGTATGAATTTTTAATGAAGACCGAGGCTTCTGCGCAAAGTCGCCAGACCCTCTTTCCCGCGAGGGGTGGGGTCTGGGCACGAGACTACGACAAGGGTTGCAACGCGGCTATGAATGGTTTTATTCGGTACTTGAGAGCACTCTAAATAATTTCTGATCTTCCCATACAGACTATAGCTATCATGGTACTCAAGTGATGTGTGATAACTGGAACGAACTGTCACACTTAGCTTGTGCTACCGTTTAACCTCGCCTACCAGGAGTGCGGTTGCCCCTCGAACTCATGGGCATAAAAATAAATAAAACTTTGTGGGCAAATTGTACTATGGACAAAATTATGAATCCAAACTTATGGGCAAGTAAAAAGTTTGTGGGCAAATTGCTTAAGCAAATTCCCATTCCATTCTGAACTGTAAAACTCATGGGCATAAAACTTTGTGGGCAAATTGTTTATGAGGAAATTCCCATTCCATCCCGAGTTTGTAAACTCATGGGGAAATTTCTGAGTTAACGTTTGTCGGTACCGCCCACCACAGAGCTGGTCCCTTAGCCCTTCTTTGTCCCGATGATGCCACGGATGCATAGTCCGTGTGGTTTGGCGGAAGTACAGAAATTGGGATATCCTTGTCCAGGTAAAAAACCTGGTGCCTGGGAGGATAATTCAATTAGGAGTGGAGGGTACACCTCCACCCTGGCCCAATTCCGTACCGATCACGTCGGGTAGAACCCGACGGAGGGAAATTAAAAATTAAAAATAAAAGAACGGTTGGGAGAACTGCCTGCGACTGCTGTATAGGCTGCAGCTAGCTTCTGAGAGAGTGAGTTTTTGTGCTGTTGCAGCTGCTTTTAACCAAGTCTCCGCGGCGCCGAGCACGTACATACCTTTGAATTATGCGCATGCGTTGATATGCGGCCGCATTGGCGGCGCACGCTAGAGCCGTGTGGACCTCCCCTCCACGTTAACTTGCATTAAACCTCATTTAACGTTTGTCGGTACCGCCCACCACAGAGCTGACCTGGTATGGTCCCTTAGCCCTTCTTTGTCCCGATGATGCCACGGATGCATAGTCCGTGTGGTTTGGCGGAAGTACAGAAATTTGGATATCCTTGTCCAGGTAAAAAAACCTGGTGCCTGGGAGGATAATTCAATTAGGAGTGGAGGGTACACCTCCACCCTGGCCCAAGGAGGAAAAAACTGCAAGTTTTTATCCCCCCAGGCACCCATTGTAAGAGTTCAGCATGATTAGTACAGCATTTCCACCTGAACATGTCCATAGATAAAGGAATGGCAGTATAAAAATGAGGAAACACAGATGATCAGGACGCAAGTATACTAGTGTAGCTTGCAAATTGTTCTCTTGGAATGCGAACATACCGCAGATATGCAGTGCTTTCCCACCGTCCCAAGGTCTTGATGAGCGAGTCTTCCAGACCTTTCGCAGCCGCTGTGGTTGCTGCTCCTATACGGAAGCTGTGACCGTTGTAGGAGCTCGCCTCAACCTTTGCCGTGTGTAATGCTTCTTGAACATAATCCACCATACGCTGGCGTGTGAGAAACCGACCATCTTGGAATTGAAAGAGTGGCCCTGGTCTTTGGCCTCGTTTCACTAAGTACGCGGCCATTGCTGCCACCGGGCAAAGCTTGTTGAAGGTTCTTCCTAAGCTCAGTGTCACTCCTTTCCTGAAGGGATCAGTTTTTGATTGTTTTATTACCACTGCCATTCTGGATGGGCATGTTGGATGATCAAATGAGATATCTGTTAGGCCAAGATGGGTCTGAGGGTCGTACTCTTTGTCTGACGGGACTGTAAGCTCCCCAAGACGAAGGAACCCAAAGAAAGCTAAACAGCATGCTGCCCAAATCATGGTTACATCCGTGCCTACACTCGAATCTCCCCATACTTCCCTCATCTTGGATAATAGAGCGGGAGTTATAGGCAGGCGGGTCCTCTCGTCTGATGACTGTTCTGCCTGATGCTTTTTAATCCCGCGCAAAACTTAATCCAATTTTGGCATATGCTCGCCGGTAAATGGATCTTTAAAGCCGTTGGATATCTGTAAATGACGAACAGCTGACAAGTAGCATTTTATAGTCTGGTGCTTTAATCCTTGCTTAGCTACAAACGATACAAATAAACATAGATGCTGTTCGGATACAGGCAATGGGCTATGTCAGCCTCTGTACAGAACTTGGTGTATCGGCATTTGCCTGACTGGTACGCACGAAGGGTGGATTTTGCTAAACCTTTTGAATAGTAGAACTGAACATCTGTCTCCAACTGTCGGATGTCCAGTCTGGCTTGCGGAGCAGCAGCAGTTGAAGGAGTTCTGGTGGTATCGGGGTCGGGTGCGCATTGGCCTGAGGCACAATAAGGGAGAGAAAGGATGGACAATTATCCCGGGATAGTGCGTCTGCAACTTGATTAGCTTTGCCTGGAATATAGCTAGCAACAAGTGTGAACTTGAAGTGGGCTGCGATGAAGAAAAGTGACCGCATCAGGTGCATTACCAGTGGGAGCTTGCTGGACCCGGAATTGACGATTGCCACCACTGCAGCATTGCACTACCACGCTGCTCACCAACATAACACTGCTCACCACCATAACACTGCTTTTCTTCACTCTCAGAGTACAAAATAAGGTCAAAAATTTGGTAGGCCGTTTGTCAGAACAAAGTCAATTTTGATTGGCCACTTTTTAAAAATGGTCGGACAAAAAATTTCAGACAAAAGTGTTTTCTTTCCTAGTAGCACTGATATGCATTTGTATCACTTTTTGCACGAGTACTTTTATTGTCATAATAACGAGGGGGCAACCGTTAACCGCCTTTCCACTTGCGCGCCGTAGCGCAAGCTAAGTATTGCCGTTCTTTCCAATTAATGCACATGCCACGTGGCAACCACTCGATCGCTAGCGCTAGCAATGGCAGCCAAAGGGAAGACAAGAAATTATTACGGCGCTCACAACTTAGCCAGCATGGTGAGTTTTAGTATGTAAGCATTTTTGTGGACCCTTCGTAAGAGCTGTACTTGCAATGAAAGTCGAAGAGAGCGCTTGAGCAGCGGCGGCCGACGGCACGAGAAAAGCACTTGTATCTCTACCACCAAGGTGAGTCTCAGCACAATTATTATGCGTTTGTATCACTGCATGATAGCGATCACGACGCTACCTACAGAATCTCTGTAGACATTTCCTGCGAGCTGTGCCAGACCTGACTGTATATAACTTCACACGTACATGCATATCCAGACTCCGCCCACTCGCGTAGGACTTGTTCGGTCGGTAAGACCGACTAAGTAACATTTTGCGCGGCCAATTCGATTAATTGCTCGGAAATTGGCCGATGGCCGACTGTTATTTTGTACTCTGACTCTCACTCTGTAGGTATGTTGTGAGTCAGAGCAGAGCTACTTGTAATATATGAAGTGGCGTGTAAGCAGCCCAGTTAAACTAGCACTACTCGTAGCTACCACTTGAAAGCTACGCTGAACATGCTCCCAGCAGTCTCGTTCCTTCCTACAGTAATGCCAGCCATAATGTTGTTGTAGCCAAAAGTTCAGCAGAGTAAGCATGGTGATTTTAGCACTGCATCTTCATAATTTAAGTACAAGCCTAGACAGAATAACCACTAACCTCATCAGAGCAAAACTCTGAATGTGACTGTTCCGAGTTGTCAATATGTGCCACTGCTGGAACAGGCTGAGGCAGTACATCAGGGCTTGTTTCCGGATAGAAGCAAAGCAAGAAATGGTTGAATACATGTCTGCATTGATGGTTGTTAAAATGTTATGTCTCTCACCTGTGGTAGTTCCAAACAAACGGGGTAGGTTGCCCTAATATAAAGGTCACCTTGGCCTGCGATGTCTCTAATCTTGCCTCCAGTCCGATGTCTCTAATCTTGCCTCCAGTCCATTCGTGCAACGGCTCCACATTGGGAACTACCAGCTGTCCATTCATTGCTTTGAGGAAGTCGAATCTGCAACAGACCACACATTACATAATTTGTACACCCTGCATCGAGTTTAACCATGCATGTACCTTGGTTGTGGCTTCGAGTCGTCTAACACTCCACCTAGGGCCCTTTCAATGCTAACCCTAACTTCTGCTTCTGTCCAATTAGTGAAGAAATTCACAGAATGAATAAGAGCACCAGCTTCATGTAAGTTCTGACGTCGCCTACCCTTTGGGACCACTTCCTCATCTGAGCTAACTAGAACAATGTTCTTTGAGAACTTTCGACCCAATGGCACTCTGCCCAATGGAGCCTGATGTGCTCGGCTGCAAGTTGAGGGACGCCTCCTTGATCTATTCCCACTAGTACTGGCTGCCACATAAGTCTGACGGGGGTTATAGTAAGGGTGGGAGCGTGTCGGGTTTTGCAAGAGCTGTAGTTGGCCACGGCCATGGATTGTAGAGTATGAAGATGTGCTCGGCTGCCTGTAGGGCATGGAGTGGGTAGGGGAGGGCATGGAGCGGGTAGACAATCCACATCCAACATTGCAAAGTCTCAGTTGACCATTTCCCCCTCGAAGACTTGGGTTCGCAGATCTAGTCACAGACAGTGGTGCAGTAGGCAGTGGTGCAGTAGGCAGCCTGGCAGGAGCAAGAACCGTCTGCACATTTGAGTTCTGTAGGCTCTGGCCTACGCGGTGCAGGGCGTCTGTAACCCCCCTTGTACCACCACCCTTGAGAAACAAATCGATCAACAATCTGGTAATTAATAACATGGTGCTGAGTGCTATTCAAGTTGGGTCGTAATAGCACATGAATTTATAAATCACAGATTGCTGTTATATATATGCTGGGTGCTCCATTTAGCCGAAACCAAACAGTAGCTAGTCAGTACACTTTCCTCAAACCCAGGCGCGTCCGACGCGCCTGGGTTCGAGGCTACCAGTAGTAAAATTATGTACTTGCTGCAAATGTCGCGGTCCTTGAGGCGGTCCTTGTGGCGGTCCTTGTGGTCGCCCAGGCACTACAACCGGACGTGGTCCGTACACACTGGGGAAGGCCCTCTGCAGTTCGCGGTGAACCTCTCTACCATCCCCTGACATAGTACTTTCCCAGCCTTTTGCACAACGGGTTCGACAACTGTTCACCGTACCATGTACCATGCCACGTGCTGCATTGAGCCGGTTTCGCAGCGCCGCTTGGGAGCGTTGTGCAATGACTGACGTCACTCAGTTAACTGAGGATTATGTAACGAAGTTTCAGAATAGAATGAGAATTTGCCCATGAGGTAACAAGTTTTGGAATGGAATGCGATTTGCCCGTACGTTATCAAACTCAGCATGAGTTTTCAAATTCGGGATGGAATGGGAATTTCCCCCATAAACAATTTGCCCACAAAGTTTGTTTTTTTTTGCCTATGAATTTTACAGTTCAGAATGGAATGGGAGTTTGCCCATAAGCAATTTGCCCACAAACTTTTTACTTGCCCATAAGTTTGGATTCATAATTTTGTCCATAGTACAATTTGCCCACAAAGTTTTTTTTTTTTTATGCCCATGAGTTTTACAGTTCAGAATGGAATGGGAATTTGCCCATAAGCAATTTGCCCACAAACTTTTTACTTGCCCATAAGTCTGGATTCATAATTTTGTCCGCTTTGGAACTCCATAAGTCACACGCTGCTGCTGCGCCTGTGCAAGATAAGATAAGAGAGCATTATTTAGAGCCTGACTGGGTCAAAGGTCATTCCAGTCTTCCATTCCACCGTTCCATTCCACCACTCCTTTCCACCGTTTCTAGACAGCCCGGGGAGAGTAATATGGTACACTGAGAATTTTGGCCAATTAATGCGCTGACCAATGATGCGATTGCTGTTCTGTGAATTACACCTTCCCAAGCCCACTAGTTCTCCTCTGTCTCCCTGCGTAATAACCAGCCCATCCAGGAAAGAGTAGAGCTCCTGATGGGCCTTGTGGAATTTTAATACTACAGTACGTATACCTTAAGGTCACTATTATTTGCGGGTACAAAGTTTAGCGAATTGAGCATGCAGCGGATTTGGCGAGTATTAATTTTAACGTTTTAGCTACGTACGTAACTCACCAGAGCTGCTGGCAACTAATCCATTCAAGAGGCAACCACGCTGCTCAGCATGGCCCAGTCTGCTGGACAAGCTCACTCTTCCGAATGACGTCTCAGGTCTTGCTTGCTCTCACCTCTGATACAGCTAACTACCTTTGCAGATCGCTGTGACTCACTCCAATTAATGCACACATACATTGTATGTGACGTCACATGCTGTACTATTGTTTGCGGGTTAAATTTCATCGATTTTTTCAAATTCGCAAAACTTTGCTAAATTTAATTCCCGCAAATAATAGTGACCTTTAGGTGCATTCATAGCTGCTACCAATAATATCAAATGGCCGGTGCATTCACTGATAACCTCATCTCTTCTACTCAGCTTGTATCTCAAATTGACACTGACCTGAAGCAGAAGTCTCTGACCTACAACACAGTGAGATTGAACCTCCAATCCATTGAGAGGAAAAGCACGTGAGTAACAAAATGACTATACAGGTCACTTGTCGTGTGAAGGGACGGAAGGATTTTGAATCATGGAATAATTTATTACACGTGACCATCGCCCAGGCCAGGCTAGAATGGTACTGGTAATGCTAGCACTCGTGGCTAAGGGATGGCGAGACAGCTGCAGCTTTTGACAAACCCACAGCAAAATGTGAGTCCTCAAATACCGCAACTTACAAGTTTCAGGTGAGTGAGAGGACCGTGCAGCAATACACAGAACGGTTTACAGCCCTTCCGTACAGAAGAACGGCGCAGCTCGATTGCTGAGCGGATGTGACGAGTCAACATCTTGAGTTCTGAAGCTACATCTTGAACGCGCCTCGTTGCACTGATTACATGAGCTCGTGGCAGTCACGTGAATTTCGGTCTCTTCATTGGACAATTCGAAATCCTTCGTTCACGCACGCGACAGGTGATCAAACATCTGTAAGTGCATATGCAGGGAAACCTCACAGGAAACTTTGTACAGGGGGACAGGGGGAGGTGGGTGGGTTAAGCACTTGGCAGTGAGCACTTACTATGTGTACAACGTACCTGGAACGTACCCACTCTCTCCTTGGTGCTTTTAGAGTAGCCAGAAATACTAGCTAAGAAAGAAGTATGACAAGTACAGCGTGTTGTCTTGCTCTGCGTTGTCTGAACAACATCATACCCAGCCTGGTGTGCCTTCTACTCCAACGGTGTTCTGTAAACAAACAGCAGATCATGAAACTTTCTGCAAACGCCATAGAGCTCTAGACAAGCACATGTGTTCAGCCACACCCTCAATACTTGCTTTTACGTTACAATAATTCTGATGTGAACACACACGACATGCATGGTTTCAATTGCAGTATGGTTCGCTTATATATGGCATGGACTGGTTATTGGGCGAGCGTGAGCGAGCCCCACACTAGTCGTAGTCTCGCGTGCGGCGCTATATGGCGCTGTACTACGTATAACGGAAACTAGTGGAATGTGTGACATTGTGGGGCGAGCGTGAGCGAGTGCATGTGCGAAATTAGCTATGTGGAACAGTTGTAGCTACTGACGTACAAGACTGTCATAATTATGCATCAGAATGTGAGTAGCCCTACATGAGAACAGCTCAGGTCACAGAATGTCACACCAAAAGTACACTGTCGCATATGCACAACACAGAGTGAGGCTAGCTGAAGCAGTCTAGCGGCGATATGGATATGGCAGGTATTAAACACAAAAATTATAGCTACTAGCTAGCTATGCATGCTGCACACTGGTCCAGCACACCATGTGCTCTGCAGGACACGTACACGTAGCTACGGCTCTAAGGTCAATGAATAGGTAGTTCCACCAGCGGTGTTCGTCTTTGCTGTCGCCACTGGGGAGGTACAGAGGTACATGTAGGTAGGTCACGATTGATCTGTTGTCGCCATAGTCCGAGGCTCAGTGCCAGACTCTCGCGCATGGTGGAGATTTACGGTACGACGTCCGGAAATGAATGCAATGTTTCGTACGTTATATTGCACGCGCTGGATTTACGGTATGGGAGACAGATCGACAACATCGATCATATCGATTATCTCTCTCAGCATCGCCATCAGTGATGTTAGCCAGCCATGCTAATGTGCTTATGGGTTTTCATGAATATACTTAGCAGGACTGTGAATACAATAATCAGGACTATGAATACATAAGCACTGGCTTCTATCCAAGCTTCTGTGGGTGAATGGTGTATGCAGGTCTCCAAACGCAAATTTTTGGCATAATCGTGATATAATCGTGATTACAATCGTGATTACAATAATCGTGATGTTGGAAAATCCACAATCGCTCAGCCCTATTTATGTGTTATGTAAACAAGGGGTGTAAGTCCCAAAGATATAGCCGGAAGTTGACATCACATGATGAAATTCTCATCCTGTGTGTAGATAGCTTTATTGGTTCAATTGTAGTACTATTAGCGAATGCAAAGTTTAGTGGATTCACCTGCAGTTGCTAGAATCACTAAAAGTAAATATAGTAGCTTTAAGAGATTCTCATTCATTTCGCTCCATGTGTTGTTTTTCCCCTCTCAGAGGCAACCTAATGTCTCGCTCACTTGCTGAACTCGTAAAGAAGGAACATTTTGTGACAAACTCGGAGTACTTGCAGACTCTACTGGTGGTTGTGCCAAAGTAAGAACAGTTTACCGACTATTGTGATGATGTCATTTTCTTATACACTACGTATAACATGCAATGACAGCTTTGTCATCAGCATTTGCTGTTTCTTTCACGTGGTGTTCAGTTCTGTGATCAAGTGCATTGTTCTACTTGCAGAGCTCAGTACAAGGAGTGGCTTGCCACGTACGAAAGCCTGACACAAATGGTTGTCCCACGCTCCTCTCAGCTGATCCATGAGGACACTGAGTATGGTCTCTACTCTGTGTCAGTGTTCAAGAAGGTCATTGACGAATACAAGCTACATGCGAGGGAGAAAAAGTAAGCTCATGAATAGGTTCTCTATAGAGAAACGTGCATAGTAGACCCTTGGCTCATTCTCTGACCCACTTGTTCCTAACTCAACCCCACATCCCCTGTCAAACGTGGCCCCACATTTTATTAGGAGTAATCTTGCTGGCCTATTTTACTCCTGAGAGACTCTGGGATCAGACAACCCCTCGATTAGCCACTGCCAGTTCTCAGAGCTGCTGTAACAATGCATCGACGTTTTAGGTGGCACATAAAGTGACTTCTGTGAATGACGGAGTTAAACATGCCACCATGGAGTTGTCGCACATAACCTTACAGCTACTAAAGTCCTATGCCAAACTGTGGTATTATTCTGTAATAACAAGTTGTCAGCCAATGAGATTAGACTAACTTACAGGACTATAATCGGCAGCTGATTGGCTGTTCAAGCAGGTGGGTGTCGCCACTGACGACAATGACTCGCTGTTCGAAGAACTTCCGCTGGCCGTGCCTCCTCCTTCAACCATCTGTCTACCTGACGTCATATACATGTAGCAAGTGACCAGATGTGCTATTAGACCCCCCCCCCCCCCTTTCATAAATCCTGTATCCGCCCCTGACATGCAATTATTTGTTATGTGTGATAATGACAGCTAGAACCTTAACTTTGATTTGCCACAGGTTTATTGTCAGGGAGTTTGAGTACGACCCGCAAACAGTCGAAGCAGAAAGAGCAGAGAAGCATAAGCTAGACCTACAGCTGAAGAAACAGTTTGTAAGTATCTGCTACATCTTACATAGTTGATGCATTGACTGGTCATGTTCGACTGAGCTGACCATGTGTGCATCTTCCTAAGATATAATCATACAGTCGGTAGACTCTATATGTCGGGATACAACAGACACACATTGTACACTTATAAGCCTTTATAACCACATACCGTTCATCTTCGAGTGTTTTCATGACCAACAAGACTTCTTGCGTCACGAAAAACCGTCGTAAACGCAACGATACGTAATTATTACTCAAGATCGCTGAATTGGTAACGCAGCCAGGACAATGAGGAAATGCGAGACACTTCATAAGACTGAGTTACAAGTCACTGATTTAGCTATGTTGCTACCCACTGTAAACTGTGAGCAGAGTGAAAGCCCGTCTCAAGACTCAGTGTGGCTTAATTAACAACAATGTTCCCACTATACTGAGCTGCCTATGGTCTTCTGACAGGGAGAGCTGGCTGTGTCCAGGGAAGGGTTGACTCAAGATGCCATACGTACCTGAGTAATGTCCATATACCAAGGCAAGGACACCTACTGCCTAGTTGAGCTCAAACCTGCGCCTGCTGCTAAAAGATCCTGTGCCGCGTAAATATTACACTCCTGGTAGGGGGAAAAATGTGCCATGAACTAAATCATCAAACCTCACAGCACACAAGAAAAGTCTACAGAGATTCTGACTACACCGTTGTGATTGCTATCATGCAGTGACACAACCGCACAATAATTGTGGTGAAACTCACCTTGGTGGTGGAGATACAAGAGCTTTTGTCGTGCCATATCAGCCGTCATTGCTTGAGCGCTCTCTTCGACTTTTGTTGCCAGTAGCTACACCTCTTATGAAGGCCCCACAAGGATCCTGACCACATGGCCATGATCGCTGTCTTTCACTGACGCTTACGTGCCGAAACTCACCTTGCAAGTTGTGAGCGCTGTAATAATTTCTTGCCTTCCCTCTGGCGCCTTTGCGACTGAGCGTGGTTAATTGCCACGTGGCATGTGCGTTAATTGAAAGAACTGCAATACTTGGTGTGTGCTACGGTGAGTCGAAACCAGCTACCAGGAGTGCAGTTGCCCCTCGACTGAACTGTTTATCATCCCTACATGTACCTTGGTTCCTTACTTTTTGCTGCTCTGCTATCCCTACATCGCCATACATTTCAGTTTTGTTATGCGAGGGGCAACCGCACTCCTGGTAGCCTAGCCATTGCAACGCCGGCTGCGACTCGCCATAGCGCAAGCTAAGTATCGCAGTTAGTTCCAATTAACGCACATGCCACGTGGCAACCACACTAAGTCGATCGCTAGCAATGGCGGCCAAAGGGAAGACACGAACTTATTACAGCACTTACAACTTTGCCAGCACAGTCTGTTTTGGCATGTAAGCGTCAGCAACCAACGTCGAAGAGAGCGATCGAGCAATGGTGGCCGACGGCACGACAAAAGCAGCACGACAAAAGCGCTTGTATCTCCACCACCAAGGTGAGTTTCAGCACAATTATTATGCATTTGTCTAACTGCAAGATGGCGATCACGACGGTGTAGTCAGATTCTTTATAGGCCTTTCCTGCGAGCTATGAGGTTTGATTATTTAGATTAATTACTCAGCACAATTTTTCCCCTACATACCAGGAGTGTAACTTGTGTTGAGTCAGTTGAGTCAATATGGTTGGTGGTAACATAACCACCCAACCATATGTAACTGATAGGTAGGCTTTACTAACTGCCTCATGTGCCAAAAACATCAGATTGTCAGCCCCCTCAGAAAGTTTCTTGGTGGGCTCTATTTAGACTTATGCAAATATGCCATTGCCAGCAGGTTTGATATGAAGCCACTGGTGGCTGGTCTTATAATACATCCCTTGAATGTATGTTTGAGGCGACCTCACGAGTACTCTCATGCGTGCAGGTACCCAATGCGGAATGCACAATGCATATATTAATTATTACACGCTGCAATTTGAGTACGTATGTGCGCAAGCGTGTGCATTACTGCGTGTGAATGAGTTATATGTACGAGTGCGTGCATGAACGAGGGTAACTTTCATGTACGCGGTATTAACAGAACAAGGACTCATGAGTTTCATCCAAGGACTATTTATACTGTATAGTCCATCTCAGTACGTTCTGTATAGTGGTTTCTTCGCGAACGTTCTGTATAGTGGTTTCTTTCTTGAAATTCGTGTTTCTATAGCGATTTGAGAAAATTTTATCCACTAAAACCAACCTGAATTGGTTCCGAACACCGCGACATGACGAGTACTAGCTGATGATGGCCCTGTTCGCTTTTTACAGCGCACTGATTCTGTCTTGCCAAAGGCGGATGGTCCGATATCGACCATTTCGACCGTCACGGCTGTCAAAAGATGTGAAACAGGTATTATAAATAGATCTATTCAAGACAGCACGGGGGACGATTTTCCTATGCAAGCAGGGTGACATACGACTACGTACTTCCACCCAAACAGAAGGGAGCTGCCATCATGGTATGTAAGCTACCATTTGCTATGGGCGCCACCGTGTACATGTAGCTCTGTAACTCACTCATCTTATCGCATGCTTACCTCGCTCTGGTTCAAAGACCACCAAGTCACATTCCAATGCAGCGTTAGTGGGTGTGGTAAACTGGGTTACCGCAATTCCACAAAATTCTTCTCCACGAAAATCTGATTTTCAAGCAATTCGCGAACGTTTTCTCCTGTGAAAGAAACCCGCTATACAGTATTATGTCTCAAAGCTACCATAGCTGCTTCAGATTTACAATATGCTCACTTTCTTTCGCAGGGCCCCCTAATGAACTGGCTGAAAGTCAATTTTAGTCAGGCTTTCTCAGCTTGGATCCACCTCAAGGCTGTCCGTGTCTTCACTGAGTCTGTGCTGAGGTATGCATCTGAATGTTGTGTGTCTGTGCCAAGGTATAAGAACTACCGTATTTCCGTGATCAGATGCCATGGCAACTGATTACTTCATCATCTGCTGCTATTCAATGGCAAGACAAAGTCAGCATGAACTGGCAATAGAACACTTTGAAAAAAAGCTAGTAGTGCCTTTAGGATGGGTGCCTGGTCTACGTACGTCTACATGTAGGTGACATGATGTTAAGACTTTGTGTTGTGAGTAGCCACCCGTTGAACAGTAATGGCTGCATAGCTGCATGCAAAATATAGATTGGATGAAGTCATGTGCAAGTTGCACCAGCTACGTATGTACATGTACCAGGAATGCGGTTGTGACTTGAAAGAGTAAAGAGGATCCAACTAGCAGTTACTAACCACTAACCTAGCCTCGTTCCCAGTCCCACACCCAGCTTTTCGTCGCTTGCAGTACGGTGAAGTGGGGAGGGCCTGGTACATTTCCTCACGCTGAGCCATTGCGGTAATGGTCACAAAACGACCTTTTTCACTCTAATTGCTCAGCAGGCGGGTTTTCCCACAGATTACAGGGTGGAAATGAAGTCTGGTTTTAAATTGAGCTCCTCTTATTTATGACACGTGCATAGCCTATACAACAATACATTTATTTGTGCATACGTAGGTACAGCCTTCCTGTGAACTTCCAAGCAGTGGTAATGAAACCCCATCGGAAAGCACAGAAAAAGCTGACTGAGGTGCTCAATCAGCTCTATGGCCACCTGGACACAAAATTCATTGCAAGTGAAGTGGAGGTCAGTTATTTTATTCACCTGGAATCATGAACTGGTCCAGGATAGCATTCTGTATCTGCGCTGTTACTTGATGCATTTCTCGGTTGTTTCAATACTTAGTAGTGGCATCCAAAGTGTCCCTGTTGCTCAAATTCTTACTCTGTATACAGTCCCTACCATTACCAAAGGGCAGACTGAATTAGTTGGCAAAGATATTTCCCAAGCTGCTTCCACAGCAACTAGATTCCAAGGTTCAGTAATATTGGTTGTGGCCCAAGTCTCGGAATTTGAGTATTGAGTACAAAATCAATTGAGTCCCCCTACCTGAGTCCCTACCCTGAATTTCACTGACCTGGAATGAGGTGTGTGCGCACAATGAGTGGAGCTGTTCCATTGCAAACCATTACTTAGTGCTACTCTTCAATGAATCAGAATCCTAAGAATCAATCGCATGGCTGAGCTTAATGTACACTTAAGTGTCTATCTGGATATTACTTCTACTCACGTGACCCTCAATGAATCAGACGCCTCAGAATCGATCACATGACGGAGCATTAAATCAGTTATTGCACACTTTAGTGTGCCTTATCTAGATAATGCACACTTTTCAAAGATCAACGGCTGTTTCGGGTCGGTGAATTGCACTAAGTAGTTTAGATACCAGTTTGCATTACGGGCTTTAGTGCATGCACTCGGGCAATCTAGTTAACATTCTCGGGTGGATAATGCACTCGCCTTTGGCTCGTGCATTATCTCGCACTTGACCGTTAACTAGATTGCCCTCGTGTGTTAAAACCCGTAATGCACTAGCTACAAACTGGTATTTAAATACTGTATACCGGGAAATTTTGGTAACCGTTTTAATTTGGCGATTTGGCGATTTGGAAGCCATTCGCCAAATTAAAAAATCGCCAATAATTATTGGCTGGCCAGATAGATAGTCTGTCGGCGCGCGCGGGAAGCAAGTTCTCAATGATATTGCAAGACCCAACGTACTACCTGCTGAGAGAGAGCGGTCTGCAGAGAAGTGCCAACTACTTCACAGACGGTGCACCGTTGGGATGCCATAGCGCACGCATCATAGGCATTGCTGACCTCCTGGATAGCTGTTCGCCAATCCTTGGCCTCTATGCCGCTGAAAACATGATGGTCACTACACTGCTCTCCGTTTCGTACGTCTTTGTCCTGCTTCCTGATCTCAGTCGCGTCACTCTCGCGGCACACTTAATGACATCATACTTTTCCGTCGCGATCGCCAAATTTTATACCAAGCCATTTCAGGCCATTTCGCCAAATTTAATAGCCGCCAAGATTTCCTGGTATACGGTATTACTTAGAGTATAATTCCACCAATCAGATTATTTGCTTGGTAAAATCAATTTAATCGCGCAGCCCTACTCGACCGTTAACTTTATTTCCCTCGTACGCTAAACCCGGCGTAATGTACCACAACTTAAATTCTGTATCCACAGGCCTTGGCGATTGATGTCCCTGGTTTGACTTTCGGACAGCAGGACTACCATCCATATGTGTTCTTCAAGGTTAACTTAAACTTGTTAGAGTAGTTGTGAGCTGCATATTTTGACCTTGCTATGTGCAGTAACGTGACAGTGATTGTGCTTTGATGATTATCAATATATAATGCATACGTACATGTACATGTCGTTTCTACATCAAGTTGTTACATGTATGGAGCAAACAAAAGCTCGCTCAGCTACTTCCCCCTTGTTCGTGTACATGAGTAATCCAGCGCCGGACAGCTCTCTGTACATGTGCAGAGCTGCTGCTCCCCGCTTAGAATCTTAATTAATATGTAGAATCTTAATTAATATGTAGTTACATACGAACATGCATTGAACACAAGTGCTCCAGCTATTGACACACTCTGCTAATGGTACCCATATATATTCATTTCAAAAGGATGCCTCGAAAGATTCATGACTGGGAGGTTGTATGCGAACATACCTTCAACTGGTATCAGTGCAATTAGTCCAGCTATTAACACACTGGTGCAGAATCACTAAGTCTTAGAGTTTTCAGTTTGCATGTACACTTGTCCAAAGTTTCTTGAACAATTAAGTCGTCGTTCATCATTCACAAAGTATGTGTCATGGTTGAAAGACTAAGTCTGTTGTTCAAGTGCACAGCATTCTGACAGAAACAGAAATGAGGAGAAACAAAGCTATTCCCTTGTCCAGAATATTCCCTCACTTCATAGAAGCATCCACATCGCCCTGCAGAGATGCAAAAGATGCTCATTAAACTTTTACCAGTTAACCCTTTAACCGATAAATTAATTTGCGTTTTAACGAGGAAATTGAACAGCGTTTACTTAAAAATCCATAGCAGCGCCGCTATGCGTCCAACTCCGTAGCAACCAGGCATTTTTAGCTAGCAGAGCTATTTATACACATTATGATGTCATTCTTAGAGCCCTAGCAGTTACGCGCACGGTAAAAATCCAGGTAAATGGGAATTTTCAAAGAATTTGATAATTATTTATTATTATTATTTTATTATTGCCATTGTAACAGCACACCATGCAAGCATTTTCAAGAAATAAACACTTGTGTATTGTTATGCTATCCTCAAGAGCCCCTCATATGACTCCAGCAGTCCAAGAGAGCAGACAGGAGCATCACAAAGACAAGTGTCAGAACCAGTGTTTCGAAGAAGACTGCACACGCCCTCAAATCCAAGGAATAGATGTAAACGACAATAGCCCACACTGCCAGTCATTCTTCTGCACTGGAATGTCACTAACCTGCATGTTTGTGTGTGCATGACAGAATATATATACCTCCAAACAACACCATTTCATCAACAGTGACGTTAGACTGTGGCCTTCCATAACGGCGCGTCTTGCGTTGCGTATACCTAGCTGTCTCAACTACCAGCAATTCCTAGTCAAACAAAAGACCTTGCAAAGGCCCATACAACATACTATCATGAACAGGAGGACCTGGCTTTGCTACTTTTGAAGAGAAAGGTGGCAGCGTCCCTTTCTTCTTTCTCGTAGGAACCCCGTGAAATGCACTGGTCATTTGTATAGGCGGACAGTCAACTGTTTACATTGGCTCTCCCCTCCCCTTGCACCCCCCCCCCCCCCCTCCTCCCCTCACTCCCCCCCCCCCCCCCCCCCCCCCTGCTGATCACCATATAATGCATCGAGTCCATGTCCTCGCCCCGTCCTTGTGCATGTCGTCGTTTGGTCCTCGTCTTTCAGGACGGACGTCCCGGGGTGACTTGACGCATGATCTAGAGACGAGCTGGCAGATCCATGAGGGGAAGGGTCTGAGCAGGCTGATCCATGATAGGAACGGACTGGATTGCTCATGCAGACCTTCTACAAACACAGAGGAACTGGCAGAGCCTTGAGAGGAAGGGGAAGGACTGCTCCGTGTACTCTTCACACTGTATACAGAATACAGTCACACTTACAATATTGCCATTTCTTTCCTAGACATTCACGGACTACTAAACTATATTTTTAGGTTCAAGAAGCATAGACTTACTTGAGGCAGCGTCCAGATCATCCTGGTCCCGACTATGGGGAGGGATAGTAGCCATTTCTTTATCGTCTCCATCGCGTCCATGTTTTCGTCTCCATTGTCTTCTCTGGTCTCGATCCCCGTCCTCAAAACCGCCCAAGCCAGCCCTAGGAAGGTAGCTACGGACTCCTTCTCGTTCAATATCGCTGTTTTATCCATCATCAAGGTCGTAATCGACGTTATCCAGCTGTTCAAGAACACCGCTTACAATCTACATGTTCGCCATCTTGGAATTTTTGTACTTTTGCATCATTGCACAATACCCCTTAGTAACCGATGCCGTAGAATGTTCTAGAATTTACCACGTGTTTAGCAACCTTCTGAGCATGCTCAGAACGGTTTTCGTAGCGCTACGTTAAAAAATGAATTTTTTGGATTTTCGCTAAGACACGCATGTGCTCATGCCGTCTACAGACGGCTTCATCGGTTAAAGGGTTAACCAAAGACTGCAAAACCAGTCATGAGACTTTCAGCTCATGATGTCACATCCAGCAATATGTCCTTGGGACTTATACTATAGGCTCTGCGTGAGCAGAAAAGGCGGAACAGGGGGAGGTGGGTGGGGGCCGCACCACAACAAGGGTACAAACAGCATGGCGGCATTCAACCCCAAAAGAGTGCCCACCTTTGTTTACGTACATGTAGCAGCAAGTGGTCGTGCATCAGGAATCACTAGCAACATGTCGTCATCACTGCCATCAAGTGCTTGATGAATCTGTCTTTACGTGCAAGCCAACACACATAGACACCATAGATACGAATACACAGACTCATACAGGCTTTCTGCAAGCAGCCTAGGGAAGCTGCTAGGAATTATAAATCGCATTTATCCCCAGAAATTTCATGTATAAACATTGTATGTGTATGCTATTGCAACCACTAGTCAGAGACTCAGAGTGCCCAGTGGGATACGTTTTTTTTGTAGTGATACAATCAGCCTCTACAAAATATTTGTCACTTTATTGCCACGCGAAATAATTGGCAACTACGGTATAGTTCAACCACTTGCTAGTTCAACCACTTGCATGTACCGTAGTCTCGCGATTGAGTGCCCACCCCCCACTTTTGGCTCAATTTCCTGTATAAGTTTATTCGAATGAGTGTCCACCCTCTTGCCAAACAACAGAACGTGTTCAACGCGTATCTGAGGTAAGAAACATTGCTCGTGCCCAGCCCCGTCTACGTGCGCCCCTGCGGAGAGGGTCTGGTGTTTTGAATTAGATTTCTTGTCACTAACACCTTTCCCTTCTGGAATTTGAGATGGCCAATGTAATCGAAGAGCACATGTGTAATTTTATTGTCGATTATGTCACTGATCGATCGAGGAGTCAAAAACAGCTCAGTTTACGGCAATACCAGAATAACGAAGAAGTCCACTGCCCTTTCGTTAGCAGTCGATGTTTCGGGGGTTAGGGGACATCGCTGATTGCTTGAAGGTAGGGGTACAAGACAAATAGGACAGAAAGGAGTGTTTATTTTCAAATCTCTAGATCTCTGATAAATTGCATTCTTAACGCAATCAGTCACTCCAATAAACAGCACCACAGTCACAGCTGGGACTGATCTCTTGATACTAAGCAAGGGGTGGAGTTGCAACACATATAGTCAAGGGTCAACCGCTGAAAAACAGTGCGGTCATCAAAGCCTTGTAAAAATCTGCGCAGTCCACAATCAAACGGTGCAAAAGAGCATGCAGTCAAGAGCATGCAGTCAAAGTCTTGACCAGCAGTATGACTACAGAGTCTATGGGTGCGACCTCCCCCTGATGTGTGTGCAAATTAACTGACACACAGAACTTACTTCTCAGAACTGCTTCCACGTTCTCTGTCATCTGTTTGGTTCTGCAACACACAATGGTTGCCCCTCAAAGCTGTGCACATGCAGTCCTGAGAGTGGAACAGAGAGGAACAGACTTGCCAGGCCATATACCTGCCAGGCCATACCTCCAACGTGGCTAGACCAGACTGTACACTAACAATACTTTGTGTTTCAATGCAAATTATAATTGTGTTGATGATCGAATATAATATGTTCCGCGCAATTTGTGTGCCAATCTCAAGATTGCGCAAAAATACAAGTGTTTGAGATTGCCTAGTACTGCAAGCGACAAACGCTGGAGTGAGAAGGCCTGGGCACATACTTCAAGCAACAAACGCTGGAGTGAGAAGACCTGGGCACGAGCATACTAGTACTGGAGCCATGGATAATACAAAGACGGCATTCTTCGGATTAGCCGAGTTGACAAGAGCAAAGGGGCCGGAAAATAAATTATTACAACTTCATCCCAGGCGCATGGTAAGCAACAGTGGATGACGGCTTGGTCGGAATCGTTGTCGATTTTTCATGCCTGCATAGATAAGTATACTATCTACCTATGATGCGAGCTGTACTGTCATTCTGCCAAAGACAGCAATGAGCGCGAGGAGCGGCAGCCAACTATAGAAGACAAAGTGCTCGTGAAGTTCACAGACTCTGCACATGCAATCTCAAGATTGCAATCTCGAGACTGCGCAAGTGTCTTGTGCAATCTCGAGATTGTGTCTTGCAAGTGTCTTGTGCAAGACATTTGCGCAATCTCAAAATTCACTACGCAATCTCGAGATTGGCACGCAATTTCCGGATTCCGAGAATGTGCAATGCAATCTCCAGATTGTGCAAATTCCTAAATTGCGCGGAACATATACTTCTTGCTGATGAGAAAATCATTTTTAAATTTACAATAGGTATCATGTGGTAATAACTTTTAAACTACAGTACCAGAGTAGTTTTCTAAGCTCGCTTCTGATTGGTTCACTTAGGTCACTTACGTCATACAGTGCATACTTAGGGTATATTATGGCAGGTTAGGGTGTGGTTTATATTGTTATATAGCCAATAGAATTGAAGCTTTGATACCTACTCCGGGATAGCTCCCTTTAAATTGGTGAGTGTGTGAGCCACACTGCTACTTCCATGTAACAGCTAATAGGTCCTCAAGGTTCTGTCAATTGCGTAACTTGCGCAGTACCAGAACAAGCTTCCAGCCACTATCCAGCAATACATTATGAAGACACACCATTTGTGTGTCAATAAGTGGTTATCCAATCCAAGGCAACATAACAACACCATATAAACGGCGAAGACACACACCGCACACTCTCTCATCAGTGCGCATGCGCCAAAAATTTGAAATGGATCTTGGACAAGCAACTTGAACTCCTCAGTATCAGCATGCAGGGACCGGTATGAAAACCCTTGATACTGCCCAACTTTAAGATTCCCAAGTGCTAACATAATATCGTGCAAAGCATATCCCTGCTGAAAATTCTAAACAGTCTTTTGAAATCTGTCAAGGTGTTGCACAGTAAGGGAGCTCCAACAATTCGTGATATTTCCCAGTACTCGGTAAATAATTACCATACTTCAATGAAATACTGCACTTATTACCCCTGTGATTTCACTTATACACCTGTAAAATTTCACTTATATATACACCTGTAAATTTCAACCATTATACATGTATATATCAAGGGCGTGACACTCCATAGACATGATAGTCACAGCTGCATGTGACTGGGGGCAAGAATATTTTTTGTGCTACTTGACTGCATTGCAGAAAGACTCTTGACTGTTTGACTGCACTGTATTTCAGTCATTGACCGTTTGACCGCGTGCACATTAATTACACTTGATCCTATAATATACAGAAGAATGTGTAGCGACTCCACACCTTCCTTAGTACACAGGGTCAAAATGCCAGGTCGCAACTGTGACTACAGCGAATAAAATTATGGGAGTGTCACTCCACTTGCCTATGTGGTATTAGAGTATAGTTGTACAAATTCCACCAATCAGATTGCTAACTGCGAGGTATCTAAATCCCATAGTGAAACCTCGTACGGGGTTTCACTATTGAGCCCACAGGGTACTGTACCTGTAAAAGTTATTGTTTACTGCCAACTTGAAATCCATGGCAACTAACAGGCTACTGTATTATACAGCTGCTTTAGAATTACAGGCAGTGCAAATATTTGTGTACTCAGTCTCTGTGTACGTTTTTGTTGGAAGTACAACGGCTACAGCAAACCATGAGCGCTCGAAGGAGGAGCTATAAAAGCGGGCGGTCACTGGTGGGGTGGAGCCAAGTTGAGGGGCGGAGCCGTGTGCGTGCTCGATCGTTCGCGCAAGTCACTCGAGCGCCTCGTATGTCAGCGGCCTTGTACTCGTAGCCAGTCTGTTATTTCGTCGAAAAAGGACCTCCGACTCGTAGGTTATTTTGTTGACAACTGAAGCGCTAGCGTAGTTACCGTTGCTATACTCTAAATCGGTTAGACACTGAGACCAATGGGATCTACGCGATTTAGAAACCCTCGGGCCCTTAGTAGCGCCCTCGCTGCGCTCGGGACGCTACAGCCCAGGGCCCTCGGGTTTCTAAATCGCGTAGATCCCTTGGTCTCAGTGTCTAACCTATATTAAGGCTGTTCCCACCGCCAGTATCTGACTACTTGCAGTATACAAATAAGGTGGGGGAAGGAACGCCTGGGAGAGGTGGTCACATGAGGCCATAGCATGAACCAATCGGGTCATTTACATGCAGGATGCAGCTAAAGACTAGAGTTGGACATTCAAGTTTGACACTAACGTCACCCTCAGACAGCAGAAAGGGTGCATGAGATTTTGGGTAGAGACAAACAAACAGTGATACTCCTTGTACAAAATATGAATACGAATTTTGGCACTGAGACTTCATAGCATAGTTAACGGATCTTAACTTACAGTTATCCAGCATGCAGGGTTTTTGCTCCTGTACAATTATATTATACTCCAAAGAAGCACTTCATGCGGGGTTCTTGAGCAAAGTTTCTAGTCGGCGGCCACAGAAAAGCATACCGGAAGTCACTCGGCGGATGACTCGGTGGATAACTTGAAGCTGGTAATCCAGATCCAGCACCACTAGCAAATGGCTCCACCTACTCCCTCCCCCTCGCACCCCCTCCCTTGTCACAGCACCTCCTCCATCCCCCTCACCTGTGATATTTTGGTTGAAAATGGTCCTTGCCCCCTCCTCTCTCCTTCCATTGGTGGAGGTGAGTGGGTGGAGGTGAGGGGAGAGGGGGCTACAGCAGGGACAAGACTTCACTGGGACTCCCAAAGATTCACACGTTTTAGCATCTGTGGTGCCAGGTTTCCTGTTGGCTGTGTGTGTGCGTATGTGTGTGTGTGTGTGTGTGTGTGTGTGTGTGTGTGTGTGTGTGTATGTGTGTGTGTGTGTGTGTGTGTGTGTGTGTGTGTGTGTGTGTGTGTGTGTGTGTGTGTGTGTGTGTGTGTGTGTGCGTGTGTGTGAGTTAAAGAGAAAGTTCATCATAATACTCATTTCACTACAACTGGATACTATAGTCACTGAACCTTGGGCATAGGCATTGACCCAATCAGACCATCACTACACAACATATACCATGGTGGTGTGTTATTATGCGCAGCTCACATATTCACTTCTACGCACAGGTCATACCAAGCGACTACAGTACCACACTCCCCCACATACACACATGACTTTGAGGGGATGGAGGCTTGAAACCTTTGTGGTGAGTCTTGGGACTGTTGTCCAGAGATTCATCTGAGCAAGGATAATTAAAACGGAACGTGGATTGGAAACAGCAATACAAATGATGTCACAATCCGCAGGCGTTAGCCTCGCTCCCAGATCAGACTTCTTCCTGAAACTCAATAGCCTAATGCAGCAACCACAGCAGCGTTGACAGCAAGTCATTTCATATCGCTAGGTGCTTTCTCAGTCGAGATAACCTAACACAAGTAATCACGTGTCACAGGCCCAATTTAATGACAGAGAGGCTGTGTACCTAGCTTCCATTCTTATGAGGGCAAAGAAACTCAATAGCCTAAATGCAGTAACAACACAAGCATCGATAGCAAGTAGTTTCATCTCTCTGGGTGCTTCCTTGGTCAAGATAACCTAAGCGCAATGCGGATTACGTAGTAAATTTATAGTGCCATTTCCAATCCACGTTCACTTTTGATCTGAGCTCCCCCCTCCTCGGCCCCTTGCCCCTCCCACCATCTGGCCAGCATGACATATAGCAGTACCTACTTTCAGCATTGTACTGCCTCGGTAGTATGCCACTGAAACTACTTTTTGTACATTCTCAGAATAGGAAACCCTACTGCCTATGCCCTCCGTAGTTTATGTGCCTGACAGTATGCCATTTGATGCCGTGCGTACATGTACGTACAACATACTCAGGTGAATTGATTCGGGCTTTCTGCAAACTATGACGGTTATGAGGCCATAGCATGAACCAATTGGGTCAATTACATGCAACTAGCTAAAGAGTCCAATTAACGCACATGCCACGTGGCAACCACGAACGCTAGCAATGTCGACCAAAGCACTTACAACCTTGCCAGCACGGTGATGTAAGCGTCAGTGAACGACAGCGATTACGGCTGCGTGGTCAGAATCTTTGTGAGCCCTTCGTATGACTGTACTGGCAACCAATGTCGAAGAGCACGATCGAGCAATGGTGGCCGACGGCACTACAAAAGCGCTTGTAGCTATCTCCACCACCAAGGTGAGTTTCACCACAATTATTGTGTGGTTGTAACACTGCATGATAGTGATCACGACTGTGTAGTCAGAATCTCTGTAGACCTTTCCTCCGTGCTGTGAGGTTTAGGTTACATTATTTATTTACGCGGCACAATTTTTCCCCTACCATGAGTGTAATGTACTTTTATTACACCTGGGGGACACAATAAGAGTTTGCCAAACTATTCATACAGCCTGGGAACAAGATAGCTCTAATACGACCTGGTGAATGTAATATAATCAGTCTGCAGAACTATTCATCGATTGGCCACCACAGACCACACCCTTACACATTCCCCCCTTCCCTACCATCCTCATCAAACCCCCTCCTTCCCGATCCACCCCTACATATCCCTCCTTCCCCACCACAACTGAGGTTGTACACATCCCTCTTTATCCATGGGACCCCGCCACGTCCCTTTCTTACCCATCACCCTATACATCCCTTCCTCCCCATCACACACCTCCACATCACTCCCTTCCCCACACATCCCTCCTTCCTCCAACGCGTGCGTAAGGGAATGACGGATGGGTAGGGGGAAGGATGGATGTGGGGAGGTGGGGTGGTATCATTGGGATGGGAGGGGTGTGTAGGAGTTTGGCAGGAGGAAGGTATCTGGATCCCTCCTACCCATCACACCCTGACACCTCCTCCTTCCCAATCGCACTGCTACACATCTCTCCCATCCCAACCACACCCCTACACATCACTCCTTTCCCCATCACACTCTTACCTCCTTCCCCATCACACCCCGATGAAATCAGCCATGCGTCTATGGAATGGTTCATGTACATGCAGCTGTATATGCTCTTATGCCAGCTTTGCAGGCTCAAGAAGACACTTCCATTTGTTCGCATCCACTTTCAATCTAAAATGCGATTACACTTACGTACTGATCATTTCGTGTAGACAGAGCAGGAGAAATTCCAGTTGTTATCTCAACCTTACGATCATCTTGCTAACCTGCAAGTCTTTCCTCCCTCCCTCCTTTTCTGGGTGCTCCCCAGCTGCCAGTCCTGAGCTGGTCGAGCTGCATTGCCTGATGTGTTATCACTGCAGCCACTCAGTAGGTTGCAAGTCTGTAAAAGAGAAGGGAAAAATTGAATACATGGTGTAACCGGCCACAAAACGTGTAGAACAGTACAGGCAGATTGACAAGAAAACGTAGACAGCATCTGGAAAGATGGCTAAACATATACAGCGCTTATGATAACAGCCAGTCAACAGACAATTTCTCTGTAATTACACATCTGAGTGGAGAATTAATTTTGTCAGGACAAGTTCCACGAGGTCGTTCACTAGGCTCATTCTTAGTGTGCTAAAGCCTGAGAATGAGTCCACACCACTAGACATGTGTGTAGTGTATGCCATAATATACTAGCTGTCACTGAGCTAGCGAAGATGAGGATGGCTGATGATACAACGCCCAAGTATCGATCCCTATGGAGCTGGACACAAGAGCAGTGTACTCCGTGATCTCTGAGACAACCTACCACTCACAGTTCTCCGAAGTGAAACTTCGACGCTCAGATATACTGCTGAAATCGTACACCGCCGAACGCATACCGGTTCTCTGACAACTCAATGTCCATGTACACTACGGCGATCAGCGCGCTCGCCGAGTCCTCCTGGTGGTGGCAGGAGATGGCCCTAGCCTTTTGGGGAGGAACTGGTTGTGTTATATCCAGTTCGACTGGAGGGAGATTCATGCCGTGTCAAAGACGACCAAACTCGATGAACTCCTACGCCAGAACAGCGCCCTGTTCAATGATGAGTTAGGGAAAATTGAGCAGTACAAAGCGACGTTGCAGGTACGTCCGGACGCCTACCAACGATTGTTCGAGCCACGACCAGTGCCCTTTGCAATCAAACCCAGTATTGAAGAAGAACTTGACAAACTGGAAGCAAGCGGGGTGATTGAAAAAGTTGAGCACAGCGATTGGGCTGCCCCAATCGTCCCGGTCCTGAAGAAGAACGGAAAATTTCGCATTTGTGGGGATTATAAGGTCACAGTCAATCAGGCCTTAGACGTGGACCAATACCCCCTTCCCAAGCCTGAAGATCTTATTGCAACGCTGGCTGGAGGAAAGAAATTTTCAAAGCTGGACTTATCGCAAGATTACCAGCAATTGCCACTCGATGCGGAATCCACCAAGTACATGTATGTGACATTCAACACACACCGCGGGTTGTACTGCTACACCTGTCTACCATTTGGAGTTGCCTCCACTCCAGCTCGCTTCCAGAAGCTCATGGATACTGTGCCGCAAGGTATCCCTCATGTCATTTGCTATATTACGATATCTTAGTCAGCAACAATGAAGAGCACCTCCGCAACCTCACAACAGTTTTGAACGTCTACGCCATCACGGTTTCCACTTGAAGCAGGACAAATGCGAATTCCTGAAGGACTACGCGGAATTTCTTGGTCACAAAATCGACGCTGAAGGCCTGCATCCTATGCCTGGCAAGGTGGAAGCAATCGTAAGCATCTCAGAACCCAAGGAGCTTCGCTCATTCCTAAATTACTATGGGAAATTTGTTCCAAACCTCTCAACCATAGTACACCCATGCAAGAAGTGGAAATGGTCACCTGAATGCTCACAGGCATTTACAGAAGCAAAGCAAGCGCTCTCATCAGCCTCCGTCCTGGTACACTACGATCCCAGTCTACCTCTCACACTAGCTGGCAACGCATCTGCCTATTGAATTGGAGCTGTGATCTCACACAGACTTCCAGACGGCACAGAGAAACCAATTGCCTTCGCTTCCTGCTCCCTCTCAACAAGTGAACAGAATTATGCACAGAATGAGAAGGAAGCACTCTCCCCCATCTTTGGAGTTAAAAAATTCCATCAATACCTTTATGGCAAGAAGTTTCTTCTCATCACTGACCACAAATCAATTCTGGCAATTCTCGGGCCAAAGAAAGGCATTCCATCACTGGCAGCTGCTAGACTACAGCGTTAGGCATTTCTGCTCTCTGCATGCCAATATGAAATTCAGTTCAAACCAACAGAGGCACATGCCAATGCAGATGGTCTGTGACGACTACCGCTACCACACCAATCAGATATGACAGTCATATCACACAAGACCACATCTGTTATCAACATTTCCCAAATTGAAGCTCTGCCTATCACCTCCTCCACTATTGGGTCAGCCACCAAGAAAGAAAAAGTGCTCAGCAAAGTACTCAGCAAAGTTGGCCATGTCACTGAAGGGCTAAAGCCATATTATCAGAAACGACAACATCAGCTGCAGACTGTGGAGGGAGATTGCCTTACGTATGTGGGGAATTCGTGTGGTAGTAAATATCTACGGCGGTCCAGAAGTACACAAAACGTGTTTTTGAAATCCGGGTTTGACAATCACCATGCCAGCTTCGTTTAAATCGACATTCACAAAAATGGAATTTACGGTATTATTTACGGTCAGACTTGTGTGGTCACCGGTCAGCGTGTGCACTCACCGAACAGACTTGTGCCGTGACCAATCACCATGTGCACTCACTGCCGTGACCAATCACCATGTGCGCTCACCGAACGGGCATGTGTGGTCACTGATCACCGTGTGCACTCACCGAACAGACTTGTGCGGTCAGTGTTGACCGCGTGCACTCTCCGAATTTAAACACTCATGTGTGCGGATGCACCTCGTGGTCTGTCCATATAGCACCTAGCGCTCAGTTTCAGCTCAATTCAGTTTTAGTTCAGTTCTTTGAGTGTGTAAGCTATGGAGGACACTGAAGGGGGAGGCGTGAAAGAGACGCAATCAGGTACTAACAAGAGAATTGGTGCACGTGAAGATATTGAGCTGGATGAGGAAGTGCACGGTTGCTAACTGTTTCGGTTGCTAATACAGACAGCGATTTGATTGGCTGCCAGTTGTATAGTATAAATACCTTAAACGATGAAACCCTCGGGGCCTACGGGATTTAGATCCCCTTGGAAACCTATTAACACCCTTGCGCTTCGCGTGCCGGTGTCTATATAGTTTCCGCGGGGCTCTAAATCCCGTAGACCCCTCGGTTTCATCGTTCAACCTATAGATATATTCTGCATGCCTTTGACACTGGAGTTGCTGATCAGTTTACATGCCATGGCAGAGATGTGATAGACACAGTATGCAATTTCCATTCTAGATGTAGTGGACTAGATGTTCTGTGGACCAATTGTGGAGAGACATGGGATTACACATCAGCTGACCCACCAGCAAGTGTTCTGAACAGCCTTAAATTGTAAGCTAACTTTGGGTAGTTAGTTCTTGTTACCTAAACTGACATACCTATATCAAACTTGATTTTGAGCCATTCCTGCTCTTGTAGCCGTGTATATTCCAAGGCTGCGAAGAATCAAGAAGTAAACTTGAGAAAGTACTGCAGATGATGCATGTCAATGATATTATTATGTTTTTGCCACACTATAGGATACGATGTAGGCATTGGCATGATATGCCAGTTCGTCATTGTCTGGTGAGGTGGATGTGCTCAGTGCAGCGTGGCCGACTAACTATTGTGACATTCAAGGTCGCTGATAGCAGGCATTCCGCACCAGAGATAAAAGAAGTAGTTGCATGTGTGCAACCATGCTCTAACTGTTGGAGTTGTAGATGTGCTGCTGTGCAGCAGCTTTCAAAAATGGTGGTGGAACGCAATGTTACAATCTCCGACAAAGATCAAGAGGTCCAGGCCTCTACACCTCTGCTCGGAAAGATAGGCTTTGGTAAGAAGGGGGTTTGAACTGTAAGAATAGCAGTATTGGTGGACTGCTTGGCGAGGTGGTTGAACTGTTAAAGTTTTAGCATGAGAGGGTACACCCAAACTATAGGAGGACATACTCCTTAGCCTTTATTGTTGCGTGCTAGTCACACAAAGTATGTTGCAGTTTCCTTGGTAATGGAAGTGCATTTTGCACACACCTGAACAATGAAACTGCATGTAATTACCTCTTGTTCTTCTTACTGGCTCTGTAGCCACCAATAATTTGTGCAACATTCCTTTGGTGGCACCATGCTCGTACGTATACCTACATTATTTCCAGGAGGGTGATATAACAATCATGCTATTGAAATTCTTGTCACGTATGCTGTTGAATTTCTTCTTATGTCACTGACTGCAGCACCAGTATCCACGCATTTCATTCCTGGACCAGTCATTCCTGATGGAGACAGTTGACAGCAGTGGCGCAATGATTTCTTCACTAGAGTATGGCATTACAATTATCATTCCCCCTGGGGCAATCCCAGTCGTGACACAGATCCAGGTGCAGGTTCTCTGCTGCTTTGGTGGGCCATTTGTCCTCCCCAAGGGCTACTACCTCTGCAGTCCAGTGTACATCATCTCCCCGTCATTTCACTTCCTCAAGGATGTCGAACTGTGGATGGTTCACCATGCCTACCTATCTGATCCTGAGGATTGTTCTCAGATGATGTTTGTTACTGATGCTCCAAGTCTGGAGACATTAGATCAGGGGCAGCCGGAGGAGTACCACCTGAGGCCGATACAGGGTGGTCGTTTCTCAGTGCATGGTGTTGTGGGGAAAGTCTCACTCAAATGGTTTGGCAAAAAGGCAATAGCTGCCAAGATTTTCACAGATGGAGTGACGACACCCCAGAAGAAAATTCAAGGTACAATTTACATGGGTGGGTGTAGATGTCGCTTGTCATTATATTATGGGGTACATGATTTATTATCTTCCGTCCACATGCACAGACCGCTACATACTCCAGATCTATACCCCAGTGTCACCCTTCCAACAGCTGCAGCGTGTGGTCTTCACTATTGCACTGTGTATCCCACCCTACTGGAAGGTACCTACCTAAATAGCACAGATGCCGCTAGTTCAGCTGTAAATTTATCATTCTTGTGATATTAGGGAAGTCTGAAGCATTATTTGGAGCAAGTGTTCCCCGATGAGAAATTCTGGGTATACCAGCCAAGTCAGTACTGTTAACCAAGGACACAGTCACACTCGTCCTACCAAGGCACCATGCTGAAGGGCAAGGCTACTGCATCATTCCTGATATAGAACCTTGTGAGGTACAGCAAGGCGCAGAAATGTATAGTAGAGTACCGTGTTAATATACTGCAGCTGACTGTTATGTGTGACTGCATTAGGTACTAGGAATATGTGGACCTACCCAAACAGTGGAACACAGCTCCTAACGATGGTTCTGGCAGTTTAGAGGCACTGGAAGACTTCTACCCACCACGAATCCTACTTACAATCACCCCCCAAGATGGTCCACCACAGAGAGCCCTGAAATGTCAGCTGGGAATCGAGGGTACTACTGAGTGTGCATTCATGCTCAATTTGCATCCTCCAAGTACAACAAAGAAGATGCACCAAGGATACTAACCTTCAGTTTGCAAATCATGTTAAGTTCACATACGATTGTTGTGTAGTGTGATCTGATTGTCTGATCAAGTTTGCATTGACTGATGTACGTATAAGCAAGTCAGTTCACAACGTGCAAATCACACGCCACAGCTCGAGGATGAATTTTGAGGTCATGCAGTACAGTGAAAGTACACAGGGTGTGGAGTTGGGTAGCAAATGGAGTAAAACACGTTAATGTGTCGGTGATTCAGTCCCTCTAACAAGCATACGATGCAAGTATTAGATGGCTAAGTGGGGACACCCCATCACAAATTAACCCCTTCTACTACCCCAAGTACACTTATGCAAGCACAACACGGGAATAGAGAACTTGAGAGATGACACGAGTTACTCAGTGTCATCAGTTTACCTCTAATAATGCAATGCAACCAACCTGGTAAGTATGGCCCGAGTCACCCGGGTAGTGGTCACTTCATGACCCCATACGCACTTCTCGGTAGAGTCCTCTTCTAATAGTGGCCTTCAAGCTAGTATATACCCAGCAACTAGCCAGCTACAAAATCATGAAAATTTAGTGAACTTTGCCCTTTCCACGCCACGGTTCCAAACCGACTGTGGACTGTAATTTTGTGATCATTGTTGAGCATGCTGCGCATGCGCTGTGAACCACTACAAAGCGGCGGCTGCCAACTTCAAGTATCACTGCAGTGCACTCGCACCATCGTGAGTCTGGTAGCAGAATAGCTTCAATACCTCATGATAGTAATTTTCCGCTTTATCTGGTAGCCAGTTTCCTGAGGGTTCTGCTGATATGTTTACACATCATGTCACATGACCTGAGGTGGAGTTCAAATTCACCCATAGGCAGATGTCTATACTATCTAGCCTTGTTCCCAGGCCCCTGCCCAGCTTTTCATCGGGGAGAGCCTGGTACATGTGTTTCCTCATTTGAGCATTACGTAAGACTAGAAGAAGGAAAAGGTGAAATTGTTCAATGAACTACACATTCAATGCTTGGTGTGTATGACAGTCGCCCCCCCCCCCCCCTTCCCTAGTCTCGCATGGCCCAGACCCTTCCTGCAACGATTAGTGGGGCGGGGCGAAAGGGGAGGGGAGGGAGGAAGAAGGGTCTGGTGACTCCGAACAAGATGCCGTTGCACAATCAAGGGGGTGACACTCCCATACACGCTGTAGTCAGAGCTGCGACCGGGCTTATCAGCGAATCTTGACCCCGTATACTAAGGAAAGGCTGCAGTCGCTACGCATTCATCCGTATACTATCGGCGGTCAAGCGGTCAACGGCTGAAATACAGCACAGTCAAACGGTCAAGAGTCTATTTGCGATGCGGTCAAGCAGCACAAATGACGGTCAAGATTTCTTGACCCCGGTCGCAGCTCTGACTACGGCGTTAATGGGAGTGTCACCCCCTCCACAATGGAATGTTGAAATAATCTTCCGTAAACGTAATAGTGCACGTGACTTACCTCAAGTATTGTACTGGTAGTTGATCGAGCACAGAGCTAGAGCCATGGCTATCAAGGAAGAGCACTGCACTGTCTGCCTAAAAGACTTGCCGAAGAGTAGTACACAAAGGAGACTTAACAGTGAGACATTCCAGAACCCGTGTGGAGACTCACAGAGACGTCCCTATCGCATACAAATGATCTTCGCTTTGTTTGGACATCAACTGCCTGTAAACTTAGCGGTCCACAAACGTTCACGGCGATTCCAGCACCCCACAATACAGTAGCAATGTAATGCCGCATGTTGGAAGTTAGCACCCCACACTGTTTGTTGAAATCCTTGGAATACCATGATTATGCGCACAAATTGATCGATGTTGTGGCATTGTATGTGTGCAATGCAGCTTTAGCGTGTACAGTTAACCGTTAAGTTGTCCAATTCTTTTCATTCCTGTCTCTAGCCACTAGTGTGTGCAGCCGTCATTATGGGTCACGGTGGAACTGGTGAAGGTACCCAACAAGTACGCAGCAAGAGCATCAAAGAGCGGGGCAAGGGCAAGCAGAGTGCCAACAGCAAGAAGAAGGCCAAGGGCAAGGAGTGTGGGAGAAGAGCTGTTTACATTTCCACTTCAAGTGATGTACAAGTTCGAGTCATCGATTGTTTAAAAACGAGCAGCACACAGAAGAGAGCACTTCCAGCAGAAGGTGACACAGAAGAACCCAAACCAAAGTAAGTCTGCTCCCATAGTGTAAATCTAGATAATAGCTGGGGGGGGGGGGGGGGGGGGGGGGGGGTGTAGTCTCTCTCACCAGGCTCTCTCACCAGAGAGAGTCTGGTCAAATTGCCATGTGTTGCACAATCAGCAGTAGGAAGGCTAACTACTGTGTAAGTGGGTATGAATGTAATTGGGGCATGTTCACATCAATATATTAAATTTTTAATGTGTGTGTGTGTGTGTGACGGAAATGGGATGTTTGTGGGGCGGGACTAGACTATAGTGACGTGCAGCCTTCGTACTTCAGTTTACTGAACCTCGAACTCCACAAAGAATGTTTGAGAACATTGGGCATGTGCTGGAACAGCTGGGGCTACAAGCGGATGCAATCGGGGAGCAGCAGTTGAAGCTGACGCAATCGGTAAGCAGCAGTTGAAGCGGGCGCAATCGGGAAACAGCAGCTGAAGCAGATGCAAGCGACGAGCAGTGGCTGATCTCATGAAGTGGACGCAATCAGGGCTGAAATAGTCTCGTTCCCAGACCGTTTATCCAGCGCGTGTACCGCTTCCATTATAACACACGGAGAAACAGTCTGGTAGGTATAACCCACATTCCTTAAACTCTGCCAGAATTCGGGCGGATCCAATCAGATCGTAGAACAAGTAATCTCATTACACTCCTGGTAGGGGGAAAATAGTGCCGCGTAATCTAATCCAAATGTCGATTGCCACGGACTATCTGAAGACTGTCTCAAGCTGTCCTACATATACAAACCCATAGTCCCAGGTCCCAAATGTCCCTTCACATCTCCCGGGATGTCCTAACCTGTCCCACCTAGGATATTGCCCAGAGTCCCAGGTCCCAAATGTACCTTCACATCCTGGGATATCCCGGGATGTCCTAGTAACCTATCCCATCTAGGACATTGTCCAGTGTCCCACGTCCCAAATGTCCCGGCCTTCATATCCTGGGATGTCTTACCCTGTCCCACCTGGGACATTGTCCAGTGTCCCAGATCCCAAATGTCCCTGGGATATCCTGGGCTGTCCTGACTTGTCCCATCTAAACATTGTCAAGTGTCCCACGTCCAAAATGTCCCTTCATATGCCGGGCTGTCCTAACCTGTCCCGCCTAGGACATTGTCCAGTGTCCCAGGTCCCAAATGTCCCTGGGATATCCCGGGATGTCCTATCCTGTCCCACCTAGGACTTTTCCCAGAGTGACCCAGGTCCCAAATGTCCCTTCACATCCCAGGATGTCCTACCACCTAGAGTCCCAGGTCCCAAATGTCCCTTCACATCCTGGGATATCCCAGGATGTCCTAACCTGTCCCACCTAGGAAATTACCCAGAGTCCCAGGTCCCAGCTGTCCCTTCACTTCCTGGGATATCCCAGTTCCCTCCAGGTCCCATTTGTCTAGGGATATCCCCACTTGTTCCCCTCTGCAATGCATTAGGTCCCAGGTCCCAAATGTTCCTACACAACCTGGGGTATACATGTACCAGGATGTCCTGACATACAATTTATGATGATAACAGCAGGACAAAAGCAAACAGCATAGAATTAACATCTACATGTATATATATATGTAAGTCAGCATGGGAGGGTGCAAGGTAAATGGTGTTTAACAACATAGTAACTATAGTGGAATGCAGGGCATTGGAGGGCGAGCCTGAGCGAAGGCATGCACCGGGACATGCAAGGAGCATGCAGTTGCATTCACATGACTGCCATCAGAATGTGACTGGGCAATCAATAATTTCTGCACATGTGGCCTATGCTCATTGAATGAGCAGAGGCCACATGTGCAGAAATTATGGCACTAAACATACACTCGTACACATCACAGCAACCGTGAGCCAGGTTAGCGTTTAGCAGTCCAACATCACCGGCCATGGCGGTAGGCCCACGAGCAGTCACCGTCTTTGTCCGAGTGTCGCCACCGATGAGGCAGAATGTTCAGTCTAGCAGCACTGAACATGACCGGCCATGGCGGTAGGCCCACAAGCAGTCACCGTCTTTGTCCGAGTGTCGCCACCGAGGAGTCCGAATGTTCGTGGTACTCTAGCCAATGTCCACGAGTGGTCTCTCCGTCTTTGCTGTCGCCATCATCTGTCGAACAGGTAGCTAGACGGTTCACAATTCCTTGCATCGAGGAGGTGCGTAGCTATAGAGTTCGTTGAATTTTGAATATTATTGTACATGTTCAAGTGAAATTCGCTGATTTAAAATTTACAGTATTTGCAAGATCCGTGCAAGCAAGCATACACACGCACAGCGCAATGAAGTCACGCTAGTGTGGGGCTCGCTCAGGCTCGCCCCAATTATAAGGCTATGGTAAACAGTGTCACATGAGGCAAGGATCCATCGGTATCTGCAGAGAATGAATAATGCAGGCAACAGTATACTGATTTCTTACATCAAAGAGGGTTTACCCTCCTTTTCGTACTGTGCTAAAACCTGAACTGTTAAGTGCAACCTTAGTACAGTTGAATGGCGTAGTGGATAGCAATAAGTGGTGGTTGACAAACATTCGTGGCAAACACAAGTAATAACTGTTTCCATGGTTGCAAACCTATTGTCCTGAACGGGAGAACATCTTCCGAGGCGTGGTCCTTTGGCTGTGGGAGGAGTGCTTGGAGGGGGAGCAACGTACGTGGTGACCTCCGAGGAGACTTCGACTCCACCGGCATGCTGCCTCCCAGAGCACGTTTCACTCCTGTCATTCTATGGGAGCACTTCACAGTGATTATCTATGACCGACACCATGAGATGTAGCCAGTGACCACAGCATCATGTATACGACTTGTACAGTGCTCGGGAATGTATGCTTGGTGGTAATTGCGGCTCTTATGACACAACACTATACAATGTAGGTTCCTGCGACAGATGAGGATGTACTGAAGTGTATGTCCAGCTAGGCCATCTAGTTCTCATGTTTTACCTACAGGGAATGATTGAAGTTTGGCACAAGTATTGGCTAGATACACACAATAGTTAATTACAGATTTACAGTAGTAATTATAGCTTAATTAAGAACTCATTATGACTTGCAGCTTAAGCTCTCTTTGTTCAAGGCTACTTTCGTACTGGCAAAGACTGACGTTGTACTTGGCTCGTTTCTTTGCCAATTCCTCCTTTGAGTCTGGGATTGCTGTCTTGCTGAACTCAAATGATGAATAAAGACAATTAGAGCTGTTCTTCTAGCTTTTGAGATCAACCTTAGCTGCTATATACCGTAGTCTCTCGAAAATACGCCCATGGGCGATGAATTTAGAATCTGCTCAAAGAGGGGGATGGGCGTATTTTCGAGGACCCCTCTCCCGAAAATAGGCCCACCCTTGATTCGAAAGTAGGCCCACCCAATCCTAAAGTAGGCCCACCCAAGTACATGCATATACGAGTGGAATACTGCAACAGTCATTCTAGCAAGGCTTAACTACTACTAGTCCCGGAGTTTCTTGGTGAGCAGGAACAATCTCTTCGTGTGAGTAGCTACAGGAACAGCAAACAAGACACAGCAGGACTGCTTGAATGACGTAGAGTGCGCAGACTATCTTCGGGACTTGCCGATTGCTGCTGCTTCATAGAAATCCGTAGTGCGCTGCTAGTGCTACGCTAGGCGATTGCACACGCGAAGACATAAACATGCAATGCACAGCGCGTGCACAGTCTCATGTCATGCATTCAGTACACAGCTGATTATGCAATGGCAGGCAACATAATGGAATTCATTGCAAATAGTACCCGATAGCCAGCCTTCATTTCTTAGTCCAACCTCTTTGACGGTGCTTCTTCCAGAACTATTCAAGTGCTTTCCTGTTTGAGCTAATAGGGTGGGCGTACTTTCGAGTAATAAATGACCCTTTGCAACAACTTGTCGCGAAAAAGGGGGGTGGGCGTATTTTCGAGAGTGGAGAAATGCATGCTGTGGTATAATTAATAACACTACAAAATATAGAGTATCAACACTAGTGCAGGCACCCATCCAATTTTTGAATTAGTATGCAGGTTACAGGCATGCTTGCATGCTGATCACTTATGGATAAAGTGCCTTTAGAGCCTTGCAGCTGTAAAAGCTTCCCAAGGCCTTCCTGCTGCAGCCTGAAAAAGACCCTCACGGTTCCTTCTTTATTCCTTTTCTTATGCAACCTTTTGAGTGCCAGCAACGATGTCAGGTATTGCCTTCTGCCGGGTAGTGTCAGGCAGGGAAGCGACCTACTTGTGCGCTCTTGATAATCTTCATTCACAGCTTACCGCGGTGCTTGTTGCTTACCGTATTTCCACGAATGGATGCCGCGGCATTTATTAATTTCGTTGGTCAGTTTGATGCGGCCACTAATCGAGGGCGGTGTTTATTCGAGGGCGGCGTTTATTACTTTGCCATGTACACAGCTAGCTCCCCGTCGAATTACGTCGACAAGCAGATGAGAAGTATGGCTCTTACAAAATTCGGTCGAGAAACACACAAAACATCAACTGACATGGGCAAGATTCGGCAAGTGCCGTCCGCGATCCACAGCTGGAACACTGAGCGCTTTGATTAGCCGTCGCTTTGCGTCAGAGCGATACACACAGGACGAGGACGACGGTGAAGATGCCTTTGCGAGATGCATATGGAGGGGATGACGAGGAGCTCGAGGACTCAGACTGTCTTCTTGTATCGTCATACTTTGCGCATGCTAACCCGCTGCGGCATTTTATTCGAGGGCGGTGTTTATTTCACTCAGCGCCTCCAATTGTGCGGCATTTATTCGAGGGCGGTGCCTATTCACGTAAATACGGTATATTATACAGCTGCTCAATGGGTGGGCGGATACTACATGCCTAGATAGTCTAAGTACGTATCTAGCGCCCACCCCCCTATTCAACTGCGTTCTAATGTCCCAAAAACATGGGCGCTTGATACGACTACTGTAGGTGTTCTAATTATGCGTCGCTCAAAATTTGAAATGCAATGCAGCAATAGAAATTTGGTCAGCCATACGGCGATGAACTTCAACGCATGATTAGAGAACACCTCGCTAGGTACTCAAGTCAGACGAGTGTAGACAAGGCTATTTGCATAGCGGTTAATTGTGTTTGTTCCTGGTTGTCGGACTGTCGCTGCCTTTTCTCCTACATGGGGCGTCCGTATCCTGGGGCACAGAATACATAAGTGAGTTGCTGTCTTGTACCCTCACTGATGTCCCAGCCATATCGCAACTGTGTCAACGTATCCCTGTAGAATTCATACACTGTATGTTATGACGATGGCTGTCGATCAGAACAGTACAAGGAAAGATGCACACAAATTGGCCAAAATTGAGATTGTAATTGGTAAACTACATAATAGAGGACACACTAGACAAGTGGTGTATTGCCAATTGCAACCCGCATCTCTTCAAGGCGCTGGACTAAGTAATTGCCTGTCACATTGGACCTGGGACCCTGGGACCTAGCTTATCCTACCCCATTGGCTGGGACATCCCAGGATGTCCCGGTATATCCTTGGGCCTGGGACCATAGGACCCTACACTGCCTCCATGGGTGGGACATCCCAGGATGTCCAGGATAACCGGATATCCTGCGAAAGCTGGGATGTGAGACCGGGTGTACCTCCATTGTTGGGATAAACCAGGGCATCCTGGGAGAGATGCGCTTTTTTTGTGCCGTCAGCTGCCATTGCTCAATCGCTCTCTTTGATGTTGGTTGCCAGTACAGTCTTACGAAGGCCCCACAAAGATTCTGACCACACAGCCGTGATCGCTGTTGTTCACTGACGCTCACATGCCGAAACACACCATGCTGGCGAAGTTGTGAGCGGTGTAATAAGTTCTTGTCTTCCCTTTGGATGCCATTGCTGACTCAATGGACCGAATGTGGTCCTCACGTGACATGTGTGTTAATGTTAATTGGAATGAGCTGCAACGCATAGCTTGCGCGACCTGCGACTTGTAACCGGTTGCATCGCGGCTACCAGAAGTGCGGTTGCCCCTCGATTAGTAGCCGCAATTATTAGTGACCTTAATGTCATTTTTCAGAGTCTTCATGTTTGTGGGGCCTATAATTGAGACTAATTCGATAGTCAATTAACCACCCCGTTCCCCACAAAGTAGTGTGCAAAATGGGGGCGGGAGACTATGGTATTGTACTCACCGCCAAGACGGGAAGTTAAGTATGAGCATAATGTACACAGTCAGTGCAGTCAGAGGGGTAACCTAGCAACCCACAGTGCACACTCCAATGGAAGCATACAATGTAACTGTCATTACACTCCTGGTAAGGGGAAAATTGTTCCTCGTAATGTAATGTAAATAATTAACCATTCGCTACCTTGCCAATGGCCTACAAAGAATCTGACTACACCGTCATGATCTCTATCATGCAGTGACACAAGCGTACAATTTTGGTGCTGAAGGTGGTGGAGATACAAGCGCTTTTGTTGTGCCGTCGGCCACCATTGTTTGAACGCTCTCGACTTTCGTTGGCAGTACAGCCCTTAGGAAAGGCACACCAAGGTTCTGAACACACGGTCATGATTGCTGTCGTTCATTGACGCTTTCATGCCGAAACTCACCATGCTGGCAAAGTTGTGAGTGCTGTAATAGTTTCTTGTACTAGCGATCAACTGAGCACAGTTGCCACGTGCATGTGCGTTGATTGGAATACTTAGCTTGCGCTACGGCGAGTCGCTTCCGGGGTTGCAACGGCTACCATGCAGGAGTGCGGTTGCCCCTCAATAATTAAATTAATAGTAAACGTTTCACTACTTCGGAATAGCCTACACAGATTCTGACTACACATGATCGCCATCATGCAGTGACACAATCGTATAATAACTGTGCTGAAACTCACCTTGACGGTGGAGATACAAGCGCTTTTTGTCGTGCAGTCGGCCACCATTGCTCAGTCGCTCTCTTTGACGTTGTTTGCCAGTGCAGTCTTTCGAAGGCCTCACAAGATTCTGACCACACAGCTGTGATTGCTGTCGTTTACTGGCGCTTACATACCGAAACTCACCGAGCTGGCAAAGTTGCGAGTGCTGTATGTCTTCCCTTTAGCCACCATTGCTAGCGATCGGCATGTGAGTGAATTGGAATTAACTATGATACTTAGCTTGCGCTATGGCGAGTCGCAACCGGGGTTGCAACCGGCTACCAGGAGTTCGGTTGCCCCTCATTAAGGAACAAGTGAGTCTTTAAAAGACTTGATGTGTCTCGGCACGACTTGCAATTGGTATCAGCTAGAATCATGCAGAGGACATGGCAGCTGCTTAACCCTTTATTATGACTGCTAGCTATGACAGCTTAAGTGAGCGTCAATATCCTTGGAGGTTCTGTGTGAGCAAGGGGTGGGTCAGGAATGTTCACCCAAAGGGTGAAAGCAGTATGGTCGTGTCTGTGCTTGATGTTTAGTCAACACCTTGGCCAATTCTTTCAGCACTTATCTATAGGCCTATAGCTAGCTAGCTAGAGCTGAGTGAGCTTTAGTATGCACTTGGGATGGCTGAGTGCAGCACACTGGATGGGTGAGTATTCATTGTCCTGAATTAAGTATTAGAGCTATATAGCAGCAGTCTTGGTAAGAGGATTCATGAGCAGCCATGCAAACCCATAATCATTTTTGAAGATCTACTTGCAGGTTATAAATACGTTTGACACCCTATTAAGGGTGTAGAGCATGCATGCAGCACTTGCGCGGGCGCATTGCGAAAAGCGACGTACGTACCACGTACGTACCACGTACCTACACATCCAGCACTGTGTCTCGGCACTTCAGTGCCGAGACAAAAAACGAACTCTTGAATGTGACTTGTTCCTATTTGTTTTAACACAGGCGACTGAAAAGTGATACTTCTGTGTGTCATGCCAAGGGCAAGGGCATTCGGTAAGTTATACGTATGTGTATGTTACAAGTGTAACTTCCACTTAAGTGTGGCAGTAATTAAATTGCAATGCTGGTGGAACTGCATGTGTGCTGTACCATTTTGATGCTAATAGTTATGAGGGTCTTCCCATTGGAGTTGAAGTACACGTGCTTACGTACGTAGTGCAAGACAACATTGTTACATGGTGGCAGAATTAAAGTGGATATATATGAATCGAATTGGGTTGATCGCCATCCAAGAACGCATAATGCTTTGATGGATATTATAGTTGTAGTCTGGTACCGTATAGTGGGTTATTTTCGTGGGTGGAAATTTTCGTGAAATGCTGGATACGGTCGTCAGAATTAATTTTCGTGGTTCTAATTTTCGTGGCACCCGCATTCGCGTAATGTACGTTCGCGCTAGGGTAATATGAAAATTAGTACACGTAGTTTGATGGTCGAAGTACAGTTTCAACGACATTGCGCTTCACTGTACAGCGTTGAGTGCGACGCTAGTTTGTCAGTAAAAGACGTGGGAGGCCAGTGTTGGAAAAGAACTAACATGCCAACGCTAGAATGGCAACCGTATTGATCGATTTGGTGTGGCGAGAGTTACTGGCCTCGTTTTTAGTCGGCGGGGTCCAGTCATCTATCGATCACAACGTGAGGGACAGCTGGTGATAGAGGATCCTGTCAACGAGATGCAGTCACGCAGGTACAGCTACGAAGAGCCGTACAGTGTACTTGAACGATGGCACCTAGCTACATGTACGTGTTGCACAGCGCGATTATGGGTTGAAAATTTCGTGGGTGTAAAATTTCGTGACTTGTCGATGAGTCACGAAAATAACGAAAATTGGCACCCCATGAAAATAACCCGCTATACGGTATAAACCTACCCAAACATAGGCTACTGTGACTGTGCATCAAAGTGTAGTACTGCAAGGATCGTTGTTATCAACCAGACCCTTCAACTGGGCCCGGAAGAGTTTGTGGAATAACACTTTCATGATGCATGTAAAATCATGTTTTGCAGACCAATTGGAAACTGTGATTAAAAAGTTTGCTCAGAGAAGCAACGTTTTCAGTAACATCTGTCAGGGTGTCGCTGCATGGTAGCTAGCAATGCAGATACCAGAAGTCAAAAGGCAAGAGCCAGTAGCACATGCAATAACCGATCGGCAGTGAACGTACTAAAATAACTCTTGGCTCACTGCTTCTTCCTAGTTTTCCAAACCTACAGTTTTCAATCCGTGGTTGATCCCAGCATCTCCATGTTCAGTGATCACTTGATTGATTGTACCAGATTCACGCTTCACACATCAGTTTTCCCTGCTCAACACCCATGGCTAGCCTTGTTCCCAGCCTTCTACACCTCCAGTGTTTGATCGCTTACAATAATTATGCACAAATGGAGGGAGATGCCTGAGAAATCTTACGTGATCTGCAGCATGGTGTAGTAGTAATTATGTCACAGAATATCTGGATGCATGATGTTATATTCGCACTCTCATCAGTAGAAAAACCATTTCTGAGGTTCACCCAGTATATCGATCTGCAATCCCACCACAGAGTTCACACAGGGGAGAAGCCATTCAAGTGTGAGTTCTGCCCCAAGATCTTCAAGCGACCTGACCATTTGAAATCCCACCACAGTGTCCACACAGGAGAGAAGTCATTCCAGTGCGAGCTCTGCCACAAGCACTTTGGACGAAGTGACAGTCTTAGACGTCACCTTAGGATACACACAGGCGAAAGGCCATTCCTGTGTGAATTCTGCCCAAAGAGCTTCAAGCTACCTCACCATTTGAAATTACACCAACGTGTCCACACAGGCGAAAAGCCATTCCTGTGTGAGTTCTGCCCCAAGAGGTTCGCCCGTTATTCAGCTTACCAATCACACCTCACAGTCCACACAGGAGAGAAGCCATTCCAGTGTGAGTTCTGCCACAAACAATACTGCAGATTATATACACATTTGAAGTCAAAGTTACATGCCAGAACCATGACACGAATTGCGAAAGGGATAAAAGCATCAGAGCTTAACGTGTGTGAACATTGTTCTAAGGTTTGCAAATCTGCAACAGGTCTTGCAAACCATGAAAGGTCCCACTTTGCTCACACCTGCTACTTCTGTGGTAAGGTCTTCCGCAACAGCAGTGCCGAAACCCTTCAAGATCATTTATCAGAGATCCACCCAGACCAAATAGGGAAGCTAACATTTAGCTGTAGATACTGTTTGAAGGGCTTTCCTACTGACTTAGCTCTGCAAGATCATGTGAAATTGTCTCATAGAACCAGCTCCCCAAAATACATGTGCGAGTGGTGTGGGAGGTCATTCCCCAAAAAGTATCTTCCTGAGCATTACAGGGTTCACCAACAGATTCCCCATAAGTGTGAAATCTGTGGCAAGATATACACCACACTCAAGTACCTCAAGAGTCACATGAGAAGATGTCACAAGCACTGATCTTCACAAGAACCTTGCACCCAGCGATACCTCATGAAGCACATGTAATGATCAACAGCACAAGGAACCTTTATCTGATTTTTTGTACATGTGCCTGGATGGATGGATTGATCAGTATTGGTATAATTATATTGTAATTGTTGAATGTTCATATGTTATTGTTGTTGTACACACTTCACAGACATTGTAGTTCGTGCCTTATGTCATAAAACAAAGTGAAAAAGCATCGCAAAAGTACCGCACCTTGAAGTCGAACCGCCAAAAATCGGTATGACACTCTTCTGTCTTTAGACAGGACTCCCTCATGATGGTTTTCACACATAACAGCAGCATTTTACACTCACAATCCCATCGGAACTTAAGAAGTCTCAGAGGTGCTTGAAACCGCCCACTCAACAACTATGGCTTCATTTGCGACAACAACTAACCCTCAGTAGCTACACAATAAGCAAATATATAGGGACAAGGCAGAAAAAAATAAGACTCAATGGTCTAGTCTCCTCAGACACACTTTCACACACACAAAACAAAGTCCAGATCTACTGGAATGGAAGCTAGTTGAGAAGTAACGTGTCAGAACTATGATTGTATAAACCATTTGCCTCAGCAAAGGTTTATTGCCTAGCTATAACTTACAATACAGTACAATCCGATACCTTTGTAGGATGAAAATGAGTACGAAGTTCATCAGCTGTTAGTTAGCAATTCTTGACTTTATGCATGACTGTCAGCTAGCTATTTGTTTCTACTTCACTGTCATAAGGTTTATAGAACATTTTTGTTGCTGCATGTTGTATATGGAAGAGTCGTGTTCAATGTGCCTTGTTTGGAGAATTAAACTCAAACTGCCCGCGGCTAGTTAGTGTTATAAGCCCAAGTCCACAAATTTGTGGATCCCTTGAAATTCTGTGCTGTAATAGCTACTCTGCATTCCTCTCTCTAGGATACCTCTTGCAACTTCTGGTGTGGATCAGCAGCTGCTAGCAACTGGTCAAATGAATTCTGCTCGTATCCGTGTACATCAACGATGAATCCTCCAAAGGTTTCGGAGAATACCTCTGTGGAAGACGCTCCCGCAGCTCATTGGGATCCAATCCTCTTACGAGAACTGCACGGTGAGTTAACACTTTGCACACAGAAAGGGGTGACCTAACTTGTTACTGCTCAAGAGGCAGGAACTTACCCTCAAGTTAAGTTGAGTCACCATGAGAGCATGGCCTTCCACATTGCACAAGTCATGATAATTATTATTGGACCACTAACTAGGCCACACACTTTTCGCTATCAGATACTTTCAGCATTGGCAGGTTCCCAATACCCCTCCCAAAATTTGTATGAAACCTTGTAGGCCTATCCCAGCACTTGGCAGACGTTACCAATAGCAAGTCCAGCAGTTGCAGTTTGTGCAACCAAGGTGATTAGTACAATCATGTCATGGGGACACGTAGGAATAGTTTTTTAATTGTGTTTGGGTCAATTTATACATGTACGTCGCTACTATACCGTATAGCAGGTTTCTTTCACGGGAGAAAATGTACGAATTTCACGTTTCTGTGGTGACTGGGTATTGGTTCCGGACAGTGTGACATGCCGAGTACTGATGATGGCCTTGTTCGCTTTTTTCCAGCGTGCTGATTCCGTTTTACCAAAGCTGGATGGTCCAGTATCGACGGCTGTACCTCTTTGAACCATCATGGCTGTCATAAAAAGTTGTGACACAGTGGACACAGGTAGTATAGATCTATCCAGCATGACAGGAGGGACCAACCTGTACCCTATGCAAGCAGTGACGTACAACTACTTCACTCCCAAACAGAAGGTGCGGATATAACAAAACGAGCTACTGAACATGGCGTGACAGTTACCATTCGCTATGGACTCTACCACGTAGCTCTGTACTCGCTCATCTTCTTGATCACGTACTTATCTCGTTCTTATTCTCAGACCACAATGTCATATTGCAGCATTAGTCAGTGCGAAAGTGTCCTCCATGTAAATTTTCAAGCAATTTGTGAAAGTTTTCACCCACAAAAGAAACCCGCTATAATTATGCTAGCACAGATAATGACCTACTGAAGTAGTTGTTCTCGTTATTGCGTGAGTCCCGGATTTTTCCTATGGGTTTATTTCTGATTCTCTGAATATCTATGTGTAGCTACACCTGTACGGTCTACTACGTCGATGTGGAGGTCATGCAATTTATCCTCCATATGGGAAAGTTTGACTGAGGTGGCTGGAGTCAAAGCTAAACTTTCCCTGCAGAGGATAAATCGCATGACCTCCAAGCAGATCTGGCTTCTGCAGTAGTCATAACCTCCAAAGTTGACATAGTATTGGATGGCAGTCAGAGTGCATTTTGTAATGTGGTGCCTACGTATGTGCATGGCCAACTGCAGAATTCTCTGTGTTCAGAAATCTTGGAAGAACTACATTCCTAGACAGGTAGCACACATATCTTTGAAATTCACAATGGTTTAATTAGGACTTAATCATGGTTACCCTCCAGACAATTATACATGTACTGCATGGTGCTTGAAATTGAGATTGTAGCTAGTGAAGTGATAAGACAGTTTGGACTCTGGAGTGCCACTGCTAGTGATGAGCCCACTGTGGTTCTGAAACACTTCCTTGCAAGGCTTTCATTTCCACTTACAGTATGTGGCAAAAAACTGGGGACAAGGCTACGTCTCCAAAATGAATCACTGGAAAGGATGTCTCATTCCCAGGCCTGCTGATCGCATACAGTGCATACTGTAAGCAATCAAAAACAGGAGGTGTAGAAGGCCTGGAAACGAGGCTACTGTCAGAATCTGTACTGAATGTAGTCATCATCAAGAGTTCACTGTTGAAAGGTCTAGGATGCATTGTAGTACTCTTGTTCAAGGAGGTTTGGTTGCATGCACTTCCATGATCCAAGTGCACTCTCATGGCATCCTACTGCACTGTACAATGCTATTTGTAAGATGAAGCATTTCTTTGTTTTATTGCAAACGTACTGTTCTGTTACAGGTACATCCCACCACCAGGATGAAGAGATGTGAAGCTGCTTTCGCAGCAGACAAAGAGAAAAGAAAGACAGACGTCAAAGGAACAAACCGTAGCTACATGAACAGCTAAAGACTCAATCGGACACACCTGCACATGCATGTGAGGAATCCAGTGTCAGTCTGTAGGCCTCTCAAACGGAAGCGACAGAATAGTTCTTCTGATCCTGATGACATCATTGACTACTCAAGACTCTCCTCAATAGTGTGTCATGTTCATGTTGTCTCATGCATAATTATGTCACTTCTGAGCATGTGCAATAGTAATGCATTCACCACGCCTTTTGCACACTGGAGATCCGGTACCATTAAGCTTGAGCATCAGCTTGCAATTGCATGCCAATATTATGCCTACTGTAGTGCCACTGGTTGCACCATTGAGCTAAAGGAGGCAGGGTGCAGGGCTAGCTGGTTGATGGGGGTGATGTAGGTTTATGGATCGAGATACCGCCCATATAGATCGATGGGTGGTGCCCAGCTAGTTATCATGAATGTACCTGTCATGACTGTATGAGCTCGGTCGTACACACTCCGTTCAAATCATTAACTGCCCATGGAAGACAGTGCATGTACGCTATAATGTTACTTTCCTGATTTCCAAAGGCTCTATATACCAGATATACAATTGTGACTGTACATAGTTGATCAAGCCAGGCTCTGCACTTGGTGGAAAAAAAATCATGGCATTGTATTGTGTGACTTGATCCCAAAACTGTGATTAATTATTAGTGTGGCTTCTTGTACTTCCTATGTATGTGGTCATTATTACTTCCTGTTTCATTATATTACTTCCTGTTTCATTATTGTGAGTCGGCCATTGATTCAGTCCACAATAAAGTTGATTCTCCATAACTGACTACTTCCTAGCGTTCAAATCTGCAGAGAATTAACTTCAATGTGAATTGAAGATGCTTCATGCGACCCACGCAATACATACAGCTGTAGTAACTGTTGTAAACACACAGCTATAATTTATACTGGAATACTAAATGCATCAAGCACACGTCAATGACTACTGTAGCTGTGACTTCAGCTATGCAGGCTGCAATGAGAAGCTTCAGAGACGAGACATGGAGAAGCACATTGAACTAAGCGCTGAAGTTCTATGGCCAGACAATCACTTGGCCATCACAAGCACAGGACATGCTCTTGTCAGCTGGTGGTAGGCGCCTACGTCCAGAACACTGTCCAAGTGACCCACTCCTGTGGAGGTACAACCATCCGGTGTCAATAATACTCATGATCTGGGGTTGGTGGGTGGGAACTAGCCTCATTCCCAGGCTCGGGCCTGGGAATGAGGCTAGGTGGGGACATAATTTTAGTATTACTTATAATAACCCTTGCTGGCAGCTGCCAGAGCCGAGCAGATTTCATAAACTGAACTGCTATATGTTTCAGCCATTATTTGCTACGTGCAGCCAGTTATCTACGACTCTGGGCTCTTGGCACAGTTCCCCATTATCTGATTTCTCATTCCCCCCATGCACTCTTAGAGTGACCCAACTGAGAAAGGGTGTTTGTGTTACACAGGTACATAATATTATAGCATAGGTATAATTATTACTGGTGGAATGCAGGACATTGTGGAGCGATCCAGAGCTCAGTCAATGCATTCAACGATACATACAAGCATGTACGCACGTGCAATAAACAACCAATGTAGGCTCGCTCAGGCTCGCCATAGTCATTGTGTGGGTAACAATTCCAACCATTTCAGGAAGCAGCTAGAAAGTCAAGTGCCAGATACACCGTATGGCCAGAAAATTTGCCGGTTTGACGGATAATGGCAGCACCACCAAATTAAATTCCGCCAATATTTTGTCATGATGTCATTGCACGTAAGGTAAGGGAGGGGATTTCTGGAAAGTATTGTAATTCCGGACACGGCACTTCATAGCCTTTGCTTTCGCTCCATGAGCTATTCTTCCGAATTATGGCAGGTGAACATGCATATCCTACCTTTGAACTTTCCAATGCTGTACAATGGTTAGCAAAAACTACTCTAAAAGAGCGAAATTTGGGGCCGTGTCCGGAAATCTCCTCCGTTACCTTATTCATAATTTAATTGTAGTCTACTACAGTACCTCTGTCTCTGATCTGAGACAGAACTTGCGAGCAAGCAGCTGACATCTTCCTGGGTACATGGCTGACGATGGTGCTCCTTCGCATCACTGCTACTGCGTATGGGTCCTTTTCATCACCACTATCTTTTCTTACACAGCAGTTCCTCTCCTACACTCGCATCCCAGAGGTTTTTGTGGACGTGGTACCTCGGACACAGCTCTCCTCTGACTCCATCGCAGCCTACCGACAAGATTTTCGCACATACACTACTGGAAGCGTTCCGTGGCCATGTGGTTAGTATGATGTCATTCTCAATCTGCAAATCTTAATCCGCCAAATACAATTCACAGCTTTTTAGAGCCAATCCGACAAATAAAATTCCTGCCAAATTGTCCGGCCATACAGTATATGAGTTGCTTGCCACATACATCACACATCTCAATACAGCGGCCAAAGTACTCACTTTCAGTGAAGAGTGTGGTGAAGACTCTTTTCAAACAGCTTACCCTGTCATACAAGCACCTACCGTAGAGAACGTATTAAGCGCCCAGGGTTTGGGGACAATAGAACGCCGCTGAACAGGGGGTTGGGCGCTACATGCGTACTCAGACTACTTAGGCATGTTGTATCCGCCCACCGATTCAGCACAACAAGTGCTGCGGTAAGCTGAGAATACCAATGACCGGCTATGAATATATAAGTCCAGTTTTCACCAATAGAAATTGATCGCTCGCACACCGTAGTTCATACTTCACTGTAAATCGAATGCACAACCTCGCCCAGAGGTTAAGGAATGCTGCTCAAAACTTTTTTGATGGGTGGGCCCATACTACACTGCTTTTTGACCCTGTGCAGTAACTTTCGCGTAAAGAGGGGGGTGGGCGCTTGATACGTGGTGGGCACTTGATATGTACACTACAGTACATGCACTTACATTACTTGGAATGTGTGGATGATCCAATTTGCACAACATTTCTCATGATACATATAATTGTGGTTGGGGGTAACCTAACACACACGCACACACACACACACACACACACACACACACACACACACACACTCAGGCTCAGGAAGGTAGGACAAGATCACGTGCGCTGTCATTTCTTATGACGTAATGAAAAGTCGTTCTGCAGCTTTTCTCCATGGGAGAAGCTGCATTGCAATTTCAATGCATCCTGAAGAGTATTATCTTCCATGCAAAAAGGCTTTGAGTGAACTGCGTATAAGCCACTACACATCACTATATGCCTGTACTGAGCAGTTATGCATATGTGACAATGCAGACTCACTGAGAATATCAGCGAATGCAGACTTGTTGAATGCACTCAAGTGTTTAGCATCTGGTAAGAAGTTAATACGTACAGCACTAAAGCTGTTACTAGTCTACTCCACTAGTTCCACATTCGTCTTGTATATCATTGTGCACTATACCTACATGTATGGAATGTTAATTCTACCACGTGTGGACATACCTTGTCCCCCCCATTTATTTTAGGCTCATGCACCGGTGGGCTCCATTTAGACTCATGCACCTGTGCCATTCATGTACGTCACCATCCCTTCATCTGCTCACCTGCAGGGTCTGGAGCTATGGAGCTGACAATGTAGGGCGCAAAGTCCCACCTGGCTTGGGTGGTGTGAGTGCGGAGGTCCCACTGCAGCACTGTGCCCAAGCTGTCGGATGAGAACAAGTCCAACCCTGCAGTGCATAAGGAAACTTGTGATAACACTGGTGCCACCATGCGGATGAGAGTTGATCAACTGCAATGTAAGCCATGCGTACTTCAACTTGCCTGGAATGTGGGCCTGACATTGTTGCAGGAGTGGAGGTCGTACATGTAGTAGGTTTGCACATCATAGTCCCTAGGGAAAGAACAGCTAGCTAGATCACATCCTAATGCATACACTGTACACACATAGCCTCATTCCCAGGTCGTTTCCACCACCAGTATTTGATCGCTTCCAGTATGAAATACGCACATCACACTGGAGTGATAAAATACTGGCTGGCGGTGGGAACGGCCTGGGAACGAGGCTAGTACACATGTGCATGCACTCACAGCTAGTGCTAGTGTTGTAATTGTGTGAATTTGTGTTCCTGAAAAGTACGTGTTACCCTGGAATATTGTCCATGTCTCCCACACAGTGATGTTGCCTAAGTAGTTATGCATTCTTGCCTGGTGGGTGGTCTCACACATTGGTGTTGAGCACAAATAGACACCAATCTGCAAAACTACATACGCATAACCCCATGGGCCAAAGGCAAGGCTTTTGATGCTATAATCGTCATCATCCTCATCATTACTATAGGATTTAACCCATGTGTGTGTCTGTCTGTGAGTAACGGAAGTGGGATGCTTGAGGGGTGGACTAGACTATAGTGCGTACGACATTCATAGTCTCGTGGCCAGCCAAATACTTCCTTTGTACTTACTTGAGTGTACTGCTCACTGTAGTTAAGGTTGCCTCAATAATTGTGAACGTAGTACAATGTTTTACAGAGATTTATAAGTAATTTACGGAAGTGTTGTCAGAGAGTTGCAGGACTGTTTGGCCTCAGCTGGAGGGATCCAGCGAGAGCTGCGGCTTCACTACTACGTAGTCAGGAACAGATGTGTGTTGGGTACTTGTACGTTAACAGTAGTAACTACCTGGCTCGTAGTTGCGAGATCTGGAGCAGGTTTCGCGCCTAGCTCTGCACGGGACCCAGGTATGGCGACCGAGCGACTGTTTCGTCGAAGGCGGAAAGGAAGAGTACCTTCAACTACGCTTCTGACTGTTACTGTGTGTGCTGCAGCGAGTGTACAAGGCAGTTACGCCTGGGGGAAAGTCGAATCGCCAACGTTAGGTAAGTTAAAGAGCCGTTTCTGATTAGCATACAAGAAATTTCTACCGCAAAAGCCTACGAAAGCGCTCTGTACCGCTCAACAATCGCATTTCCATACTTCCCCCAGGCAGAAAAAGTGAGTATCCACTTAGCCCTTTCCATCCATACACTAAAAACTCACCTTCAAACCCAGCTAGTTTTCCGCCTTGACCGTTTTATTCTACATTTTCACTTTTTAATTGATTTTCGCGGTGACGTCACCATTGATGTTGCCATGACAACCCAAAACCACATTTCCAGGATAGTGCTAGGACTGTACAATCTTCCTGCCAAGTTTCAGTTGGAGACATCTATTATTGTTGCCACAGCATCATGAAACACATACACTGTTCAGTCCTCCTTGGTTCCTATTCTGAGGCAGCCTTAACCACAGTGAGTGAGTGTGAGTAGCGGAATTGGGTGACTAGGAACGAGCATGACCTTCATGTATTGACAATGGTCCATAGAGACACCCTCACTCAAACCATACATTTTCTACCACTAATTGCTGCACAACTCAGGGCTGTTTGTCTCAACCAAGAGATGGGCTTCCAGACTCGAAAGCCTCACAGTTGTTATAATCCCCCTACAAATATAATATCCCATTGTCAAACTGTTGCTAAGTTTACAAAGATTATAAAAAGCTCATACAGTAACTTGAGGGACTGCATATTTACCCCGTGCGCGCATGCGCGAAGCGGGGTTAAACAATCGAGTTTGTCTGTCAGTCAGTCAGTCGTCTGTCTGTCTGTCAGGCGGAAAAAATTGCACATAGATCCTCATAAACCATCGAAAGGGAGTCAAACAATAGCAAATAGCAAAAAACTGCTCTATGTGTTCCTGACTGAAGTCAAGGCGCTTCGTTTCGCTGTATTTCGGCTATTTCCTACTTTTCATAACTATTCATAACATTGGCTCCACCTCTTCGTGACTTCAGAGTCCCATCAAGAACAGGACATGCAGTGCATTTGGAAGCTTCATGCTTCGAGATGACCGCTAGGAAACAGTATTTTCTCACGATCTATGTACTTCACAGACGTCGTGACTACTGTTTAGGCTGTTTTTTCCAGCTATTTCCGTAACATTTGGCCCCACCTCTTCAGCTTCACAATATGCACGTTGTTGTATATACGGTACGCGGTCACTCCCACACCTCAGATATGGCCATACACGAACACAGTATACGCGATAGCACCTGTTCGATGCGCATTGGCAGAGATGTCACATCGATTGTAGCTGCACTGTATCCTGTAGACGTTCTGCGCGGGCAATGTGTTTTATGAACACCTCTAGTTATTATAGTATACTGCCCTGGGAACATGTAGCACACCTGTGGAGTTTGCCGTCTTGTAGCATTAGGACCCACATCGACAGGACGTGTCTAGTACGTGTTTCAATGGTACTACCAAGCAATGCGTGTGCGCCCTGCCCTTAGGATATATACTATAGCATGGCAGTCGTTTGCCGTATGGCTGATACAGCCCCTCACCTTTTGGGCTGCACCCCTCGGGTTCGGTACTGTACCACACTCCTCGGGTTCGGTACTGTACCACACTCCTCGGGTTCGGTATTGTATAAGCCATACAGCACTGGCTGCCATGCTATATCTACAACATGTATATAGCACACACAAATGCACTATTGAAGGCCATCAGTGGCTTAGTTTGACCAATTAGAGGTAGCCCGCCTCCCCTTCAGTTTTGATTGCATGCAGTAATGGTATCATGGAAGAGGATGACCGTTGAACTACATGTTCTCATTCACAGGCTCACATACCTCCTCCAGACCTTGCAGGAGTGATCTGAGGCTAGGAGGTCCCCACTCCTGGTCCAGTGCCAGCTACAACCCCACTCTGAAAGGGAATGAGGATTACATGAATTACACTCCTGGTAGGGGAAAAATTGTGCCGCGTAAATAATTAAATAATAAATAACTCGTTCGCGAGATAGGAATGGCCTACAGAGAGCTCTGACTACACCGTCTTGATCGCTGCCATGCAGCAACCCAAACGCACAATTTTGGTGCTGAAACTCACCATGGTGGTAGAGATACAAGCGCTTTTGTCATGCCGTCGGCCGCCATTGCTCGATCGCTCTCTTCGAAATTCGTTGCCAGTACAGTCTTACGAAGACCCCACAAAGAATCTGACCATACAGCCGTGATCACTGTCGCTTACATGCCAAAACTCACCGTGCTGGCTAAGTTGTGAGTGCTGTAATAATGTCTTGTCTTCCTTTTGGTCGCCATTGCTCGCGACGACTGAGCGTGGTTGCCACGTGGCATGTGCATTAATTAGAACGAATTGCAATACTTAGCTTGCGCTATGGCGAGTCACAACCGGGGTTGCAACGCGGCTATAAATGGTTTTATTCGGTACTTCAGAGCACTCTAAATAATTTCTGATCTTCCCTATTTATATATAGCTATCATGGTACTCACGTCATGTGTGATATAATAGACCTTATTCCGCAAAAATGAAATTCCAGGTTTCCGTTGCTATGACAACAACAACCCCTTGTACCCATTGGTCACCATGCAGATAGGCTACATCCCAGATTTGAAGTAAATAGGATGTATAGTGTCCGAGTTACAGCCTCTCGAACTTCAGAATTTCCCCATTGAAGCCCATACAAATGGAAGAATTTTTCTACTGGAGGCGCCTCCAGTAGAAAAATTTCAGATTATGTATGGGCTTCAATGGGAAAATCTTGAATTTTGGGAGGCCATAACTTGGACACTATACATCCTATTAACTTCGAATCTGGGATGCAGCCTATCGGCATGGTGACCAATGGGTACAAGGGTTTTTTGTTGTCATAGCAACGGAAACCTGGAATTTCATTTTTGCGGAATAAGGTCTATTGGAACGAACTGTCACACTTAGCTTGTGCTACCGTTTAACCGCGGCTACCAGGAGTGCGGTTGCCCCTCGAAGGGAATGAGGATTACATGAACAGCCTCAGTTTTAAACGATCTGTACCTTAGCTAGTCACTTCCCCCATTCTAATTTTAACCCAAGGGGAAGGTCATGTATGTGTACAAATGAACATGTATGTCATGTACATTGTATATATGTGTACATGTATTGATTGATCTCTCTAAGACTTCACATGCACTCAACCCAAAATCATTTCTGAGTATAATAACTATCTTGATGAATTTCCACATTCTAGCTCAGAGGAGGCTGGAAGCTGGTAACTAGTGGTACATGTACTAGTCTCGTTCCCAGACCGTTTATCCAGCGCGTGTATCGCTTACAGTATAACGCGATACTAAAAGCGATCCGAGCTGGGGTTGGTTGGGTCTGGGACCGAGACTATACATGTACATGCAAGAGCGCACTTAGTGCTACATGAATGATGTAACCATAAGGCTGCTATAGCGGACCAAAGATAAAACCGATCTAGTGAATCAGCCTTCATTTGCCCGGAACGAAACTCGCCCACTATAGATACTGCCAGGTGAGTTCTACGTAGATGGACTGCTATAACATATTTCAAATGGGCAGACCTTCCACAGGAATTCCCAAGGATCCATTCAAATCATTGTGAATAAAGAAAACATGTAGTTGTCCATCCAGAACAAACCTCAGTAACAGAAATTGAAAAATGGCAGAAGGTACGAAAATCCGTGTCTGCATTGCTGATGGCTTGCACGCGGACCTAGCGAAGACTGAGGTCCCTCTGTCTATCTGTTTGCAGTTGCAACAGCAAGGGCTTTCAATGGACAGTGCTCAATGGTCAGCCAAGCACACAGCTACTGGGTTTTCCGTGTCCTCCTTTTGATCCAGGCTTGGCGTGCAATCGTAGGAGGAAACAAAAGAGGAGACGAGTGAAGTTCATGTGCAAATGCCCTCTTTAGTGACCCTGCTGCTGCCAGTCCTAGCAGTGGCTCTGCCGAGCAAGCTAACCGGGAGTCCGAAATTCTCCACCACCTGCTGACCACCTGCTGACCACGGTGATAGTAGCAACACCTCAAGAGGTTCTCCACCGCCTGGTGACCACAGTGACTGTGATGGCCACTCACAAGAGTCAGCAGAGCAAGCTGTTGATCTCAAGTCATGCACTGCTATTGAGTATGAAAAGAAGGACGATGTTCATGGTGTGAGACTATATAAGTATCACCATAGTACCAAGCTTTACCGGAAAATATCACGAGTTTGTTGCCGTAGTATTGTTACGAGTGCGAAGCACGAGTAACAATGCCGAAGGCAACAAACGAGTGATATGTTTGCGGTATAGCTTGGTACTATGGTGATACTGATTTATCATACAAACCTGGAATTTCATTGCACCTTCCTCTACCAATGAACGTAGCGAATGCGCGTTACCATAGCTTGCTTGGCGACAATATTTTTCAGTTCTGGTTCACCCTTCGCGTTAGTACTACGACAAGCTTCAAACGCTAGGGCGAGAAGGCCTGCGTACCAAGCCCAAGGCGGAGCCACGCCAATAACTGACAGCTATACGGTCGGTCCACGCTGATGACTGGCATTGTACGGTCAATTTCAAACGGGATGCCCGAGTATACGAACGAGTTCAACCTCGACTTCCGGAAGTATCGAGATGTAAGGCAGCCTTCTTCAGGAGCCCAAAAGGTAGTCAGTACTAGCTAGTCCAGGTAGTCTCGGACACGAAACTATCACAGATTTGCTGTAGCGCACGTGACTTACAGTACATAATACAGATCTCTCGCACAACCTACAGTACTAAAACGGATTTTTCGCGTGACCTACTGTACCTAATACGGGTTTGTATCAACTGTGGTTGCGTACCAGGCTTTCCCATTGACTGCTGTACATTATTCAAACGTAGGTGTATGATAAATATCAGTAATGATGGGGAAGGTTGGACTCCTGTAATAGGAAAAAGAAGGTATAGAGTACCAACACGCCTGCTCCGACTGAGAGCTCCACCACATGTTCGGGCAAGATTACCATCTACTGATTCCAGCGACTCTGATATTTCTGGCTCTGATTGCTCTCTTCATATTCCTGCTGGTGCCAATGTCCACTACTCACCTCATGGTGGTAAACCAGGCCTTCAAGTGACAACCAACTGCGCTTCTAACTCACAGGTCTGTTAAGGTCAGGGGCCAGTGATAAATTCAGTGGACTTTTCCAAGAATTCTGCAGCAGATGTAGCAAATTCTATTGATGTAGGATGGATCATTGAAAGATAATGTTGTTATGTAAGGTTAGACGGTTGACCTTAACTAGACCACGCCCACTAACAACTGTTAATTAGGAAGCCACACCCCTTGATAATAAGGCAGTGAAGGACACTATTGAGCAAAACCCAGAATTGTTGCGCTAGTACCTGGAGCTTCATAGCTTGCATGCAGACTCCTACGAACGTGGGCTACCACATGAAGTCTGGGGAAACTGAAGCTAGCTACGGCTAGGCTACACGAGCAATTTCAGGTAATTCGCGTACCTTATCCACGGTCTGTATCAAGCTTTTCTCGAACGTGCAAGGAGGCCTCCGTTTCCCCAGAAGATTATGAGTAGTACACATCCAACACTCCACAAAAAATCACAAACCGTCCTTGTCCAGAGGCGGCAACAATTCCGGAATCGAAGCCAAAGTCGGCTGGTAGCCTCAATTGTACACAACAACTCAACCTGCTTGCTTCAGAGATTCGCCCCATTGGCTAAACCACTCGTGAACGAAACTCACGACCCTGTACTCTTCGGCCACCACAACTTCTGCTCGGAGTGCGAACGCAGAGAGCGACTACAATGACAAAGTCAAACCAGTAAACAAAGTCGGCCATTTTAATTTTTCCGTATATTACCGCGTTCTCTTCGTACACGCGTAACAGGAGGAAGCGTGCCTTAATTGACCCGTGCTGGACTCCTGTTTCATCAAGAACTTGATCTAAATTTAAGTGATAGTTAGGGTACAGGCGTTGCATTAGCCAGTGGCTATATCCTTGTATCCTTTGTGTAAACCCCAAAAATTATCTACTGAACGAGGGCTGTTTCAATAAATCAATTTCACCTTTTACTATGGACCTCCGCTTCAAACTTAGAGGCTTTACTAACTACCCTAAGTGCACACATTTTCAGCTAGCGCTGGTGAACATTGTGGGTGTGGGTAGAGCCTGATCGAGTGCGTGTGACATAATTATATGCTGTCGGTGCAAGCACATGACACTATGCACACATTGAGCAATGCATGGATCTCAGACAGAGGATCTGGGTTGACAGGCTGAATGGTGTCATGTACACACAATGCCAGCACACTGTTACAATTGAGATGGCTACATACATGGATATATGGACAGAAACATTTTTTTAACACTAGGTAGGTAAATGTATGTTCAGATGCATTTGACTACTAGCCTCATTCCCAGGCCCCGCCCAGCTTTTCGTCACTTGCAGTACGGAAAAGCGGGGAGAGCCTGGATGTTTCCTCACGTGAGCATTATGTAATCGACAAATGGCCAAAATTTTCAGAACGAAAAAGCAAAGTCTTGCATATTATTCAACCAACTACACGTTCAACGCTTGGTGTGTATGACAGTCACCCCCCGCTAGCTAGATACATGTGGTAAGTTACCTCATACCTTCGCTCTTCTTGCTGTTCTGAGCCCCAGTTCGCCCATGTTCAATTACATCCTTTCTACCACCTTTCTACCCTCAACGTCACGTACGTGAGGAAACATTTCATGCAACCAAAAGCGGCACGCGGGCCAGGGAACGAGGCTATTTGACTATATGTATATTCCTACTTCTCACCTCAGACATGGCCCCGTCCCTATTCATGCAGGCAGGTCAGCATTTTTCCCTTTCTTTGAGAAAGAGGGAAACAGAGAGAGAGTGGTAGGGTGATGAACGGGGGAGGGGGGAGGAAGTGAGGGAGGGGGAGGGGAGTGAGGAAGGGGAGAGGGAGTGAAGAGGGGGAGGGAATGAAGAGGGGGAGGGAGTGAAGAGGGGGAGGGAGAGAAAGGGGTGGAAGTGAGAGGGTAAGGATGGGGGAGGGAGGGGAGAGGATAGGCGGGAGGGAAGGAGGGAAGAGAGTATGTAGTGTGTATGCATGAAGTAAGACAAGATGTCAAGTACGTATACATCACAGCACCCTACCATGTAGTCTCAGCCCCAGGCCCAAACCAACCCCAGCGGGGATCTTGTCCAATACTGGAAGCCATCCGCGCTGGAGTTGGTTTGGGTCTGTGGCCGAGACTACTTTACCATGATGATATTATGCCAGTGTTAATTCTTGACATCTTTCAAGTCTGAAACATATGACATAGGCAGTGCATCCATAAACTATCGTTTATGAATGGTAGTACCTCACCACCCACTACCCCCAGCCTTCAGACCGGCACTGCCCATGCAAGTTCCCGGGTCACACATATGATTGCTTCCCACACCCATGCCCTGCCCATGGAGGCAGCAAAAGAGTGACAGTGAGACCGGCAAGAAAAGACTGCCTGTGTCTTGTGCCTAGCCTCACCCCCAGCTTTTCAATATTGTATACTACTGCATGTACTGGAAATCCCGTGACCACAGAACACCCACATTTTTGATAGTTGCCGTCCGCATAGTCCTTCAGCAATATAATACCGTCGACGCGACACGTGCTAATCAGCTGATACATTCGTATTCTGGGCATCGGCGGACGTTTCCCAATGACTCCAGTCCGGTTCACAATCTGGAAACGGTTCTGGGAATGAATTTGAGTGACGCGATATAATTGCAGGAACACACTCCCTTTAGCTTTGTGTGCATGCGCATATATATGCAGAACAATAGTCTCGTGCCCAGACCACACCCCCCCCCGGCCCCCCGAGGGGAGAGACATGACGACAGTCTGGTGAACGAAGTCGAATTTCTTGGGCTTATTACCGGAATGTGGTAAGGACCAATGAGATCGCGAGATTGTTCATAATTACGTAGTAATCGCTTTGAATACTCACAAGTGACAAGCTGGAGAAGACAACAGCCAAGAGCCTTTCCCATGCCAGTTTGCCCTTAGCGCTGACAGTGTAACGCAACGCTACGTCGTGGCGACAACTTCTGAAGACCTTTGCGCTCGATTGTGCTAGTTGTGAGCCCTGTGACATCGCTTATGGGATCAAGTTGAGACTGAGCTTTGGAAGCGAGGTCAGCAAAGGGATCAAGTACAACGAAGGGCCCTCTAGGTACAAGCTAATGCTAGCCCTAGCCCCCTAAGGGGCCGTTCTTCGCATTTGACCCCAGTAAAGTGCCTGAAAGGACATGCCAAACGAACCGGAAGCAGATTCCATGACGGCGAAGGATGCTTCAAAGATCTTCTATGGGCCATGGGTGAGCGGCAAAAGGTTAGTACATCTTCTCTCCAGATATGAGTAGGCCTAGCCATGATCGCGCTTGGTTGACACGGGAGCCTTCAGCAGACGCTTTCACTAATAACACCACGGGATTATACAATGATTACACATTCCGTAGTATGCTTCAAGCCCAAGAAATTCGACTTCGTTCACCAGACCGTCTCTCCCCTCGGGGTGTGGTCTGGGCACGAGACTAGCAGAACAATCCAGATGCAGAGTGTTCATCTGAAGATGTGGTCGTTCCTACTGGCTGCAGTACTGTTGTGAGATGCAGCAATGTTGGGTGGGTTGCTTACTGCAAAGGCCTACGAACATTCTGCAGACTATGATTATAATCATCATGATCGCTTTTGATTGCATGGCCAACCTGAAGCACAGGAAGCCGCAAGGAACAGAGCTACGTATCAACACTTGGTTGATACAAAAACTGGTGAAACTTCGCGTTTTTGGGGCATTGATATCTTGACTTATGTACCCCCTACACACCTGAAATTTTTACACGGTGTCTAAAATCATGAGTGCTATGCAATGACATTGAGTAATTCCTGAAAGGGGTTAAGGAAAAAAAAATTGGAAATGCAAATTCACCCTGTATGTTTCAAAAAGGTGTTCATTGAAGATATCTCATTGAAAAGATCACTGGGTTGCATTTTCAGTTGCATACCCCCTACGGTTTTCCAGAAATAAACGTCAAATATTTTTGGGGGTATACGACCACCTTAAGACAACAGATACCTACGCTTCCTGTGAGTCGGTATTCCAGGTGGTTGCGTTGGGGCTCGATGGTGGAAACTGTCGAAATATTATCTATGGAAGTACTGTACTTAAGTTACGTAATCCACATAATTTATCGGATTGCACATGACTTTAATTAATGAGCAATGGTCAAACTTGGCCATCCTCCTCTGATAGTAGTCATCCTGTGTGTGTGTTTGTAGTCTGTTACCACTATATTATGGTTGCAACTATTATACCAATACAAGTGAGTTACCCCTCTGAACACGGTGACTGAGTCAGTAATTCTACATGTAGGTACACGCAATAATAACCCCCAAAAATCTTTAATCGCTAACATAATAGCAGCGTACTATTCATCTTCAAGTATTTCCTTGACCAACAAGACTCCCAGGGTTATATTATGCTGCTCCAATGCTCTAAACTGCTTTAATTATGCTTCCAAGAGATGCTCACATTCTTGGCTTTGATTGCCATGATATATAGAACAGCTACAACTAGGCTGACAGGTTGAAGGCTAATTTCATGACTCTGCCAAGTTTACTTCAAGGGGCAACCACACTCCTGGTAGGTAGCCGTTGCAACCAGTGCATGGTCCCCCATAAGTGGTAGCATGCATGTATGGCCATGCTCAGTCGATCATTCAATCAAGCAACATCAGCAAATGCGCTATTATGCTCTGCTCTTCATTTTGCCAGCATAATTATGCTCCGCCCTATTATTATGCTGGAGCATAATTTGATTAAGGCCTAGCAACACACAATGCACACATACACTGTCTCAACAAGAGATAAGCTTCAGGACTCACAACATGCACACCTTCATAGCTGTTTGGTGCTATGATGTCTTTTCTCCTTCCCTCCCTCCTTTCCTCCCTCCCTCCCTCCCTCTTTCCTCCCTCCTTCCACAGTGGACATTTTGTGTTATGTGAACGAGTACTTCTACTACTGCCACGGCAGGAATGGCTGTCTAGCAACCCACAAAGTCTTTGTAGTGGAATTGAAGTATGGGGTTTAGCGACAGTTACTAATATAAAATCGTTTGATCCCATGTTGCAAATGCAGCCAAGCAAACCATTATTCTGGTCTGGATTTGTTTTCACCTTGTGTGTTTGTTGACAAAATTTAATGTTGTGCCCACTAACTCATTATACCTACTACTGCAAGCAGCTTAAAGAAGCAGAATAACATGACATTGTACAAAGTATTAACACCTAATATTAAACCCCCTATATAAATTCTTATGGCCTTATGGGTATCCTCCGGGCTCATTTGGCTGCTACGGGGTGCAATGGGCTAAGGTACCTGTTTACCAAATGAGATGTGCCAGCTTGGTACAGGCATACACAATCAACAGCCAGTGCATTGACTTCTGCAATACCTTCTGATAAGGTTGAGCTTGAATACAGATTTCCCGTGCAAGCCCGCGGATTGATGTCCTGTTTATATGGTCACTATACTGCTAGATCCCGTCTCACTAACCTTCCCAGGCCCCTCCCCCCACGTCACATACTGCACAGTACTTTGTACAGTATGCAACAAAAGCTGGGGACCTAGGCCCGGGCCGGGGAACAAGGTTGCTAATACTGTACAAAGTGATGTAGTGGTCAAAAAGTGTTGTTCCCATGGCAGCCATTATAGACCAGTCTCATATTGTATGCAAGCATGCAAGTATTAGCTACCAAAATATTAATACTAGCACAAACTGCTACAAAACAGTGAAAATACAAAATGTAGAACTATTAGCACACTAGTCTGTACAACCTACAACATACTGGAGCAAACACCAAGTGTCAGTGCTACATGTACAACCAGGATCGAGTGAAGAAACCTTAACATGTGCACAACTATTAAGTCTTACTAACACACATTAAATTAATCATTATTATAGGCATCTTGTACAGCACATGGTATAAGTATATACTAGCCGTATACTGTAGTATTCATATGCGTAGGTATCGACTTTCACTGTTCTTTAGGTTTAAACAACTTTAAAAACCGTGACAAAGTATTTGTTGCTGGTGTCTGAGTTATAGTTGCTGTAGATGATGCAGTCCTGAGGAGCGGAGAACAATCAATGACTGTTTAGCTGTAGTACTGTTAATTGCACGGTACATGAATATAAAGGCCATACAAATTTGTGGAACAATACACGTCCTAAAATATGTAGCAGGAGATCAAATATCCTATTTCTGCTTGCTAGTGGCATAACTTATTTAAAGCTCCCAACCCACAATGCATGATTAACGCAATTTAACAGATGCAAAGATGTATGTAGATGGTGGAATACTTTGACCATGGTTTCCAATCTACCTTTGTCCGCTTGTTTCAAGAAGCTTAACAATGTGTTCACGTCCATTAGACCTGGCAATCGACAGTGGGGTGTTGCCACGCTGTGTGAGAAGACAGTTGACGTACATAATGCACATGCACTGCAAATTCTGTATACCCATGTAGTAACAGCTAAACTTCCAGCTAGTCCCTCATATCATGCTACCTTGTGATGCAGCTGTTAGGGTATAATGAAAGGACATACATTGAGACATATGACAGCAAGAGAGAGCATAAGATGTACACTGAACATGTATCTGGATCACAGCATGTGTCAGGCCGTTATAATTATACCATAGAGTACATTTCAAGCAAGCAAGGTTTGGAGACATTACAATGTAGCTGACCAGGATGTGGACAGTGGACACCCACCCTCCATTGTGCATGCAGTATCAGCCCACCCACAAACTGACAATTTGGCAGATTGATTTGGCATGCTGTTTCATGGTTACCAAGGAGGGCAGCATACTCAAGTTGATTCAACCGGCATTTCTGAAAGCCATCACATACCCAAAAGGTTTAGCCTTGCCTCCGAAGAATTTCATAATGGGTAGGCACTTAGTACATTCCCTTTCCACACTGTATAAGAACAAACAGGGGGCTGGGCGCTTGATTCGTGGTGGGCACCTGATATGTGGTACGTTCTGTATATGATAATGGTGTTGAGGGAAGGCAGCAGCTAAAGCCATCTGTTACAACTCTATAGTTCTCATTCAACATGTGGAGTACTACTACATGACAAGTGAACGCACTTGAATCCTTGTCAACATTAAACTGAACAGGGAGAGCTTATCAGTGCATGCCAGTGTAATTGAAGATCTTGCCACACAGATAACTGCATGACAGCTGGAGGAGGGGGTACGTGGACACTGAACATCACATAATTAACTGGTGACAAGGTGCTCTGACAACAGGTTCACAGGTCACAGAAGCCAGCATTTGATCATGACAGTGAGGCAGCATCAGACGGGTAAACCCTCCACTACAGTCACAGTGCAAGCACGTGGGGCAGTATCAGAGGGGGCTAAACCCTCCACTATACAGTCACAGTGCAAGTGGAGCAGTATCATAGGGGGCTAAACCCTCCACTACAGTCACAGTGCAGGTGAGGCAGTAGGAGTGAGGCTCTATAATGCACTGCTGAAGCTGTTATCTGTGATGCATAGTATGTCAATTCAGCACATGCAACTTCAGCACTGTGCAGTGATACACTCGATCATGACACCCCACCTCACCTTGGTCTTCAGCTCCAAACTACCTCCAGCCTGGAGAAGCATCTCAGCAACACGGTAATGACCTTCCTGGCAGGCTGCGTGCAGTGCAGTAAACCCGTCCTGTGAGAGGGAGGTCCAAAAATCGTCTAGTAGCAGGAATCAAGTATTCACTGGTCCTCATTTTTTTTTGCTAATCTTCCTAGTAACGATAGGTATCCATAAACTATGAGCATAGTACCCCAGCATTGACAGGGATTCATTCGATGGAGGAGACAAACCGTAGCTACACAGGTTCATAGGACAATTCAGCGGGGACATGACCCCCAGGAATTTCAAGGAAGTTTGATAATTCTACAGTAATAGTGAGATAGTCTGAAATAAAGTATCAAAGAGAGTTTGTGAATTCTGAGGGAACCCCCCCCCTCCCTCCCCCCCCCTCCCCCCCCCCCCCCCCCTCCCCCCCCCCCCCCTCCCCCCCCCCCCTCCCCCCCCCCCTCCCCCCCCCCCTCCCCCCCCCCTCCCCCCCCTCCCCCCCCCCCTCCCCCCCCCCTCCCCCCCCTCCCCCCCCCCCCCTCCCCCCCCCTCCCCCTCCCCCCCCCTCCCCCTCCCCCCCCTCCCCCCCCCTCCCCCCCCTCCCCCCCCCCTCCCCCCCCCCTCCCCCCCCCTCCCCCCCCCCCCCCCCCTCCCCCCCCCCCCCCCCCCCCCCCCCCAAACATGAAGCCATCTGAAAGAAAGCACAATTGCACTGCACACCTTATGAAATACAATCAGTGCATGTATACAAAATTAATCACCATCTACAAGAATATTACGCTGACAAAAGCACCTCTTGTTCTTTGATGCTCCAACACTGTGGTGGTTATGCTACCAGTCTGTACAACTACGCTTCGTACGTACATGTTAGTAGGATCAAAATAGTTAGTGTATCCATTATAATTATTGCTCTCACTGTTGTCTGGAGGTTAGTGTTGGCCCCTGTTGCCAGGAGGATCTCAACCACCACCTGGTGACCATCGAAGCTTGCAGCCCACAGTGGTGTATCACCAGTCTACACAGAATGTGTGTTAGTATTGCAAAGAAGATAGTGAACATGTCCAACATGCTGAGGGAGACTACTCGTAAATGTGCACATCCGCTGTCTGATAAGTACATGCAGTACATGTGCATGTGAAGTCTGCATGTGAGACGTGGCACATGTAGAGCATGTGGATGTCACTTATTGCCATGGCAACCAACAGACTATAGTGTGGCAACTGGGACTTTGAAGATAGCATGTATACCCCAGTCTTGGGTTTAAAGATAATTAAAGGTTGTGGATGACAATCTCAAGTTTTCCTAAACTACTCGTAATGCTACACCATATTAGTCAGGGGAATAGGAGAGCATTGATTGCACCAACAGGGAGTAGGAAATGGAGAGCAAAGGGAGCCTATACACAGCAACGCTGCTTACTGGTATGTTTTAGAGTATAGTTGTACAAATTCCACCAATCAGATTACTCACTGGGAGGTATGTAAATCCCATAGTGAAACCTGGGTTTCACTATTGAGCCCACAGGGTACTGTACTTGGTTATTGTTTACTGTCAACTTGAAATCCATGGCAACTAGCTACTGTATTAAACAACTGCTTTAGAATTACAGGCAGTGCACATAATGTCTGTGTACTACTCAGTCTCTGTGTACGCTTTTGTTGGAAGTACAAACAGTACATGAGAGCTCGAAGGAGGCTAAGCGGTCAATGACGACACTAGTGGGGTGGAGCCAAGTTGAGGGACGAAGCCAAGTTGAGGGGCGGAGCCATGTGATGGCTTGATCGTGCGCACAAGACACTCGAGCGCCTTGTATGTGAGCGGCCTTGTCATACTCGTACCCAGTCTGTTATTTCATCGAAAAGGACCTCTGACTCGTAGGTTATTTTGCTGACAACTGAAGCGCTAGCATAGTTACCCTTGCTATACTCTAAATCGGTTAGACACTGAGACCAATGGGATCTACGCGATTTAGAAACCCTCGGGCCCTTAGTAGCGCCCTCGCTGCACTCGGGACGCTACAGTCCAGGGCCCTTGGGTTTCTAAATCGCGTAGATCCCTTGCAAGCTTTGGAGAGAGAGAATAATAAAATTCTGGGACCAGCATTCTCAACTGTCAGTATAGTTGCTGTGAAGAAAAGTCCTACTCTGGGTCATAGTAATGGAGGAACATGCACCACATGAGAATGCTCACCTTAATCTGATGGTTCACGTTTGCTCCTCTCGTGAGGAGCTCCTCAACAATCTGGTAATGACCATTGCTGCTGGCAATATATAATGCTGTCTGGCCATCCTGCACATGTAAAGGGGAACAAGATAGGACCAGAAGTACTGAACCACAAGAAAATAATACCTCCCACCATCTTACATGGTGGAACCTCATGATGACAAAATGTGCTGCACATTCCTTTGGGAGATAACATTCCATTATGTTCACCTGCATACCGTAATTCTGGAAATTAATTCTAATGTGTTCACAGGATAATGTATACCATGAAAATACTGTAAGTCTGGAAATTAATGTGGTAACCTTATCAATGTCAACTTTGAAAGTCATTATGCACAATTTAACAATCGGCGGGGGATGAGAGCTGACCCCAGCCACTAGACACCTACTGGCTTCCCCTAGGCAAGAGGAATAAAGGTTTGGTAGTACTGCAGGAGCCACTCCCCCAAAGCGGCAGAGAACACAGAGCACACATAACAGCCTAATGCAGCAAAACAGCCAAATACAGCAAATACAGCCAAATACAGCAATAGTGATGCTTGTCACTGTCACAGCCAATGCAGCACAATATATAGCAGTAGTGACGCTCGTCACTAGTGAAGTACAAATTTAATGCATACACTCAAATAGAGCACCCGACACACCGCGTTAATGGCTGCAGGCCCGCGGCCCAAAATACTCGCGTTGATGGGCGTACACTAGTGCCCGGATGATCTGATATACGTGGTGTGCCAGGTGCCCTGAACAGATCACATGCAGGACGGACAAGAGAGTTAGATCTGGGGGAGTGTGTATCGAAGATGCTCCCAAGTACTGCAGGATGCAGTACACTCCCCCAGACCAATATTGTCCTATTCAATGTGCATTCTCTCTGTCTCTCTCTCAATCTCTTGGTGGTGGTTAGGCATGCAGGATACCCGGCAGGGGCAAATGGTGGTAGTTTGGGTATTCGGCATCGACTAACCCAGCAGGGCACACACACGTACACAACAGGTAGTCATTAGGCATGCGAGATATTGAGCATCAACCATCCCAGTGGGACACACAGGTGATCATTAGGCACATGGGATATTCAGCATCAACTATCCTAGAGGGGCACACATGCCTGCCGCGAGTGGTCATTAGGCATGCAGGATATGCAGCCTCAACTGGCCCGGCGGGACAAAACTAGCCCAGCAAGGGATACACACCTGCAACATGTGGTCATTATGACGGCATGTTCTGCAACAACTAGCCAACAGTACGCACCTGCGACAGGTAGCCATTAGGCATGCATTCAGGATAATCAGCATCAACTAACCCCGCAAGGGGACGCACCTGCAACAGGTGGTCATTCGACGTGCAAAATATTCCAAATCACCCAGCAGAGTACACACCTACATCTGATTGTACTTGCACGCCAAGGTAATCAATAGCAGCTATATTGGCACATAGGCACTCGCACACGCTGGCTAAGACTTCACTGTTGACAGATAACAATTATGGTTGCAGCTTCTGATGGGCCAGGCAAGGTACTGTAACACCTGCAACTGGTGGTACTTAGGCCTGCCGGGTATTCAGCATTAGAGCCAGCAGGTGCAACTGGTGGTGGAAAGTAGGCCTGCGGGAGATTCCGCATCAGCCAGAGCAGGTTACACCCCTATAACTGGTTGGTAATCAGGCCTGGGGGATATTCAGCTGCTGGCGTAGCCCTACTCGTACTGGGTGGGCTTTACACTTGATAGTGATACCTCAACCCCTCACCAACCATGAGAACCAGCTTAAGGAAGCAAAACCCCTGTACCAAGGAATAACGCCTAGTATCATATAAATTCCCACAGGCCCATGGAAGCAGGTGCAACTGGTGGAAAGTAGGCCTGCGGGAGATTCCGCATCAGCCAGAGCAGGACACTTAGCAACGACTAGCCGGGCAGGGCAGACACAGGCAACTGGTGTTAATTAGGCACGCAGGCAGCTGGACAGGTAGGGCACCCCCGCAACTGGTGACAACAAGGCACGAGGATATTCAGCATCAGTCATTAGGCAAGTGGGCATCAAGTAGCCCAGCGAGTTCCGCGACCGCGCCTGGTGGTAACCAGGCAGGCCGGATATTCAGTGGCAGCTAAGCATGTAGCCAATCACATGAGAGGCAATCACGTGCCTGGGTCAAGACTGTATAGCTGACAGTTAACACTTGTGGGGGCAGCTTTTTCCCCAATGGCTAGGCAAGCGCCGCCTCTTCACCCCTAAATGGACGCACAGTTTATTCGCCTGTAGTTACTGAAATAGGCTAGCACAGCATCCCCCCTTAGTTGGCAGGCTGACTAGTGGGATAGCCAAGTAGACAACCTGGGCCAGCCGATTGGTCCACCGTAATTAGGCCCGCAGATTCTTCACCAGTACATTGGGAAAAGCAGATTAATCACAAGTGATTTGGCAATCAAATTATTCACCAGTCATCAGGTACAAGTGCTTGTGCAATCATGTAGATTATACACCTGTAATTAGGTCCCTGGATGCTTCATCAGCTATTGCCACCACCCATCAGCCACTGGGGGTCCTCCGGCCATCGGAGTGTTCACCAGGACTGGGCGCTTAGACAATCAACTGTGTGCAATCAGGCGAGAGGGAAAAACTATTCAATCTGGCCTAAACAAGCTGAATCTAGGTCAGCCACTGGGATAAATCGAGTAAGCCGCTCATGTACAGTGCAACAGAGCAAGAGAGCAAAACTTTTGAAATGTCTCAGATTTTACAATAAAGCCATCCTCTTATGTTATTTAGTCATAAAATGATGCATACCACTGTTAGCTGAATGAACACTGCTTACACAGGAGGTTCCAGCTTCTTGGTATACCTGCCATACTTAAGAAACCTGAAACGGGCAGGCTGCCAACCTCCAGCAACTGATGGTGCTTGGGTGCGTAACCTACTCCCCAGTAATTAGCAAGCTGGCCAATCATCAGCCACTAAAGGCAATTAGGCGAGTGATCCGCCGGTGGCACCCGACGCACAAACCGGTCATGCACAAGCGGTGGCAATCACGCCTGCCGAGCAATCTAGCAGTGACGCCTGTCGCTGTCACTAGTCACGGACAATGAAGCACAATACATGCATAGCAGTACAGCGATGCTCATCACTAGACAAAGCGCGATATATAGCAGTAGTGACTCTCGTCACTAGTCACAGCAAATGCAGCACAATACATAGCGATAGTGACTCTCGTCACCAGTCACGGCAAATGAAGCACAATATATAGCAATTGTGACGCTTGTCACTAGTCACAGCCAGCACAGCACAATATGTACACTGTAGCAGTAGTGACACTTATCACCAGTCACAGCAAATGCAGCACAAGATATAGCAGTGGTGACATTCGTCACCCAGTAAGTAGCAATGGTGACGCTCGTCACTGATCATAGCCAATGCAGCACAATACATACGACCAGTGACACCTGCCACTAGTCACAGCCACTGCGGCACAATATGTAGGGGTAGTGATGCTCGTCACCAGTCACGGCAACTGCGGCACAACACACAGCAATAGTGACACTTGTCACTAGTCACTAGTCACAGCCAATGCAGTACAATATATAGCAGTAGTGACGCTCGTCACCAGACACAGCAAATGCAGCACAATATATAGCGATAGTGACACTAGCTCGTCACTAGTCAACAGCAAATACAGCACAATGGATAGCAGCAGTGATATGGCTCACCACCCATCAAGCGAGTAGCCGCTTCGCTACCAATCAACGGGCAGTGAGCCAGAACTGACACGCTATTCTCAACAAACTGGCAACAGAGTGTCACAGGTGCAGCCGCAAGCACACGCAGCAGCCCCTGGCGGGGCTCGGACAACTATAACTCATTACTGGCATCGATTGCTCACTGGCAACTGGTGGCCCTTGGGGCAGTGAACTATTCGCCATCCCATGGAGTGATTTCCACCGGAGTGATTTCGTGCCTACCGGAGTATTTCGTAGTGTAACCGTGGGTCAGTTGATTAGGCAGTAGCACCATGTGTACAGCACTATATTCCACGTTAGGTACGGTAGTGACTTGACAGCCAAGCACTATAGATTACTTGTGCTTGTGACTAGTGCATGCCACAATGAAGACAGCCATGCCGGCGCTCCAACACATGCCGAGTGCAGCAGAGGTAGCATTGCTGTTACCACACATCACCACTCCTGTATATACAAATAGCCTAACCTGGGTGGAGAACCAGTGTTCGTGGCATGTGTGGCCTAGCTTTAAAAAAGGACCACTGGATAGTGGATACCAGGGGTGACCACCGGAGACCATTGGTCACCAACTGCAGGTGACTGTCCCAGGATTCACCTTTATCAATTATTCAGATTGCACTAGTACTGTCTCACAGTGTCAGTTAAACAGCTTCTGGCATGCAATAAGTCATGCAGGTTATCCATCTGAGCAACCGTCTTGGCATATTATACATGTAGCTGGTCTGCGGTCGATGGTGCTGTAGGCGCCCCACAGACAACACGTATGATGGACTTTCTCTTATTGATGAGCACTTGCTGTACCATAAGCGATATCTGCACACCGTGAGTCAAACAGCTAGCCCAGAAGGATGGCCTTGTCAAGTCTTCTATCTCTGGCTCAATTATAGCCTCTGTGCTGGTTGTTTCAACTTCCGTACTGGCACTGTAGCTCTCATTCGTACGCCGGACTCACTACCCGAGGCAGAGCTGTCCATCTTGTAGCTACGAAGCTATTACACATGCCTACGTGTAGCCCCTCCCACAATTTCAGGAGAACATTCATATCCAGTCAGCTTTTGTCCTATTAATAATGTTGACTGCTTCCTGTGTCCAATTATGCCCTCAATTATGCTAGCAGAATGAACGCAAGCCTAGGTAACAAATGGACAAAGGTCACAGCAGAGTTCTCCGAAGTTGCTTGACTTGCTGCATTCAGTGCACTCAGCCCCTCACATTGTCCCTTAACATTGTACACCATGCATTCTTTAGTTTTGCATTGTACACATCTGACCTGAAACTAGGGATGGGCAGTTTGATAATCAACCTGGCAACAATTGTTATTCTAGTACGTACGTACATGTGACTCTCTCAGCATAAACCATCTGTTCATTGCATTTGGTTCAAACTGAGATTATTACACCATCAGCAGAGAGCTTGTGTACTGCTGATCACAATGGTACTTCATCAATTGGACTTGCCCAGTCTTGGGTGTGAAGATAACTAAACTGTTGTGGATAACAATCTCAAGTTTTCCTAAACTACTCGTAATGCTACACCATATTAGTCAGGGGAACAATGTGAATAGGAGAGCATTGATTGCACCAACATGGAGTGGGAAATGGAGAGCAAAAGGAGCCTATACACAGCAACGCTGCTTACTGGTATGCTTTAGAGTATAGTTGTACAAATTCCACCAATCAGATTACTCACTGCGAGGTATCTAAATCCCCTAGTGAAACCTGGGTTTCACTATTGAGCCCACAGGGTACTGTACTTGGTTATTGTTTACTGTCAACTTGAAATCCATGGCAACTAGCTACTGTATTATACAACTGCTTTAGAATTACAACCAGTGCACATAATGTCTGTGTACTCAGTCTCTGTGTACGCTTTTGTTGGAGGTACAAACAGTACATGAGAGCTCGAAGGAGGCTAAGCGGTCAATGACGACACTGGTGGGGTGGAGCCAAGTTGAGGGGCGAAGCCATGTGACTGCTTGATCGTGCGCGCAAGACACTCAAGCGCCTTGTATGCCAGCGGCCTTGTCACACTCGTACCCAGTCTGTTATTTCGTCGAAAAGGACCTCCGACTCGTAGGTTATTTTGCTGACAACGAAGCGCTAGCGTAGTTACCCTTGCTATACTCTAAATTGGTTAGACACTGAGACCAATGGGATCTACACGATTTAGAAACCCTTGGGCCCTTAGTAGCGCCCTCGCTGCGCTCGGGACGCTACAGCCCAGGGCCCCCGGGTTTCTAAATCGCGTAGATCCCTTGCAAGCTTTGGAGAGAGAGAATAATAATAAAATTCTGGGACCAGCATTCTCAACTGTCAGTATAGTTGCTGTGAAGAAAAGTCCTACTCTGTGTCATAGTAATGGAGGAACATGCACCACATGAGAATGCTCACCTTAATCTGATGGTTCACGTTTGCTCCTCTCGTGAGGAGCTCCTCAACAATCTGGTAATGACCATTCCTGCTGGCAATATATAATGCTGTCTGGCCATCCTGCACATGTAAAGGGGAACAAGATAGGACCAGAAGTACTGAACCACAAGAAAATAATACCTCCCACCATCTTACATGGTGGAACCTCATGATGACAAAATGTGCTGCACATTCCTTTGGGAGATAACATTCCATTATGTTCACCTGCATACCGTAATTCTGGAAATTAATTCTAATGTGTTCACAGGATAATGTATACCATGAAAATACTGTAAGTCTGGAAATTAATGTGGTAACCTTATCAATGTCAACTTTGAAAGTCATTATGCACAATTTAACAATCGGCGGGGGATGAGAGCTGACCCCAGCCACTAGACACCTACTGGCTTCCCCTAGGCAAGGGGAATAAAGGTTTGGTAGTACTGCAGGAGCCACTCCCCCAAAGCGGCAGAGAACACAGAGCACTCATAACAGCCTCATGCAGCAAAACAGCCAAATGCAGCCAAATACAGCAAATACAGCCAATACAGCAATAGTGATGCTTGTCACTGTCACAGCCAATGCAGCACAATATATAGCAGTAGTGACGCTCGTCACTAGTGAAGTACAAATGCATACACTCAAATAGAGCACCCGACACACCGCATTAACGGCTGCAGGCCCGCGGCCCAAAATACTCACGTTGATGGGCGTACACTAGTGCCCGGATGATCTGATATACGTGGAGTGCCAGGTGCCCTGAACAGATCACACACAGGATGGACAAGAGAGTTAGATCAGGGGGAGTGTGTATCGAAGATGCTCCCAAGTACTGCAGGATGCAGTACACTCCCCCAGACCAATATTGTCCTATCACAGAGTCGGTAGACTCTGTATGTAGGGATACGACGTACACGCAATATATGCTAATACAAAAGAATCTCTCCAAATCTCAGAAACGGTACACTTATAAGCCTTTATAACCACATACCGTTCATCTTCGAGTGTTTTCATGACCAACAAGACTCCTCGCGTCGCGAAAACCCGTCGCGAAAGTACCGCACCAGGTACTCGCAAAACGGGCAAATTGTTTTTCTTTCTTCTTTCTTTCTTTCTTTCAGACGGGCTAGCTCAACGTCGCCTCAATCCCTCATGATGGTTTTCGCACGAAACAGCAGCATTTTGCACCGAGCAGTGCACCAGCCCATCGCTTTTTCGCAACCTCCGAATCTTCACCAGGCGGCTGCAGCTGCCCACTCAATAACTATGGCTTCTTTAGTCACGCCATTTTCTCGTTTGTCCGCATGCGCGATCACTTAGCAACGAACGTAATTATTACTCAAGATCGCTGAATTAGAAGTGTCTTGCGCGTTGTGTTTACATAATTTCGTACTTCGAGGTAAATTCTGTGCGTATAATTTATGTATGTTACTACCTACTGTGTTCTGTGAGAGGGCTGAATGCCTATCTAAAGACTCAACAATATTGATTCTTCAGCCAATGCTGGCAGTGTGAATACCGGAGTCAATATTGCCCATATACCAAAGCAAGGGCTCCTACTACCTGTGAGGACACCGACTTCTGCTCTGTGATGGCAAATTTCAGCTCAAACTCAGTTGCACTGTTGCTTAAAAAAATATAAACAAGTAATAAAAAACATTTGAAAATGTGACAGGATGTAGGGATACCAGAACGGCAAAAAGTAAGGAAACAAGGTAGGGATGATCGCACAAAACAGTGAAGTATACAATCCCCCTACATATCTTTTTTCATTATACACGTATATGGAACAAGATCTCTGTAGGGGGGTTGTATACTTCACTGTTTTGTGCGATCATCCCTACCTTGTTTCCTTACTTTTTGCCGTTCTGGTATCCCTACATCCTGTCACATTTTCAAATGTTTTTTATTACTTGTTCAATGTGCATTCTCTCTGTCTCTCTCTCAATCTCTTGGTGGTGGTTAGGCATGCAGGATACCCGGCAGGGGCAAATGGTGGTAGTTTGGGTATTCGGCATCGACTAACCCAGCAGGGCACACACACGTATACAACAGGTAGTCATTAGGCATGCGAGATATTGAGCATCAACCATCCCAGTGGGACACACAGGTGATCATTAGGCACATGGGATATTCAGCATCAACTATCCTAGAGGGGCACACATGCCTGCCGCGAGTGGTCATTAGGCATGCAGGATATGCAGCCTCAACTGGCCCGGCGGGACAAAACTAGCCCAGCAAGGGATACACACCTGCAACATGTGGTCATTATGACGGCATGTTCTGCAACAACTAGCCAACAGTACGCACCTGCGACAGGTAGCCATTAGGCATGCATGCAGGATAATCAGCATCAACTAACCTCGCAAGGGGACGCACCTGCAACAGGTGGTCATTCGACGTGCAAAATATTCCAAATCACCCAGCAGAGTACACACCTACATCTGATTGTACTTGCACGCCAAGGTAATCAATAGCAGCTATATAGGCACATAGGCACTCGCACACGCTGGCTAAGACTTCACTGTTGACAGATAACAATTATGGTTGCAGCTTCTGATGGGCCAGGCAAGGTACTCTAACACCTGCAACTGGTGGTACTTAGGCCTGCCGGGTATTCAGCATTAGAGCCAGCAGGTGCAACTGGTGGAAAGTAGGCCTGCGGGAGATTCCGCATCAGCCAGAGCAGGTTACACCCCTATAACTGGTTGGTAATCAGGCCTGGGGGATATTCAGCATCAGCTGTCCTCGCTAGAAAACGTGAACCAAGGGGTACAATGTAAGCTGCTGGCGTAGCCCTACTCGTACTGGGTGGGCTTTACACTTGATAGTGATACCTCAACCCCTCACCAACCATGAGAACCAGCTTAAGGAAGCAAAACCCCTGTACCAAGGAATAACGCCTAGTATCATATAAATTCCCACGGGCCCATGGAAGCCAATGACGGCACCTACAGTCATTGGTTGGTAAACAGTTAATATACTGGGTGGGCTTAGCGCTTGATAGTGGTACCCTAGGACACGACCCAGGGGTACCATAAGGTAACCAAGGGGCTCAAACCAGCTTAGCGAAAACGCTGCAGACTGTACCCCTGCAATGTGAATAGGACTATTGTCGGAACATTAAAGAAGGCTCCAGAAATCTGCATAAACAATTATGTAACACTGATGTAATGTGTCCATGTACTGTGCACCTGACATTGACTGTACTTCATTGTGTGCATGGCACCCGTTAGTCTGTGTGTTCACTATAAATACTGTGTGCTTTGGGCAATTCTTACTTCTTCTTCTTCTATACTGCTAAATTCTGAATTCATTACTGAAGTCAACATCATTAGCGGGCACAGACCGCCACGTTAACGTTACAAACAGGTGGTAATTAGGCCTCAGCCAGCAAGGCATGTTACGCCCCCGCCATTGGTGGTAATTAGGATCTCAATAGCAGCTAGGTACCTTGGCAATCACCTGTGATGCCGTTACCTGGGCCACAAGTCAACAATGAAGTGTGCAGCTTCTTTTCCTGGCAGGGTACAACATCTCCAACTGGCGGAAATTAAGTATGCAGGTATCATGGACACTTAGCAATGACTAGCCGGGCAGGGCAGACACCGGCAACTGGTGTTAATTAGGCACGCAGGATACCCAACGTCAGCTGGACAGGTAGGGCACCCCCGCAACTGGTGGCAACAAGGCACGAGGATATTCAGCATCAGTCATTAGGCAAGTGGGCATCAAGTAGCCAGCGAGTTCCGCGACCACGCCTGGTGGTAACCAGGCAGGCTGGATATTCAGTGGCAGCTAAGCATGTAGCCAATCACATGAGAGGCAATCACGTGCCTGGGTCAAGACTTGTATGGCTGACAGTTAACACTTGTGGTGGCAGCTTTTTCCCCAATGGCTAGGCAAGCGCCGCCTCTTCACCCCTAAATGGACGCACAGTTTATTCGGCTGTAGCTACTGAAATAGGCTAGAACATTATCCCACCTTAGTTGGCAGGCCGACTAGTGGGATAGCTAAGCAGACAACCTGGGCCAGCCAATTGGTCCACCGTAATTAGGCCCGCAGATTCTTCACCAGTACATTGGGCAAAGCAGATTAATCACAAGTGATTGGCAATCAAATTATTCACCAGTCATCAGGTACAAGTGCTTGTGCAATCATGTAGATTATACACCTGTAATTAGGTCCCCGGATGCTCCATCAGCTATTGCCACCACCCATCAGCCACTGGGGGTCCTCCGGCCATCGGAGTGTTCACCAGGACTGGGCGCTTGGACAATCAACTGTGTGCAATCAGGCGAGAGGGACAAACTATTCAATCTGGCCTAAACAAGCTGAATCTAGGCCAGCCACTGGGATAAATCGAGTAAGCCGCTCATGTACCTGAAACGGGCAGGCCCGGCTGCCAACCTCCAGCAACTGATGGTGCTTGGGTGCGTAACCTACTCCCCAGTAATTAGCGAGCTGGCCAATCATCAGCCACTAAAGGCAATTAGGCGAGTGATCCGCCGGTGGCACCCGACGCACAAACCGGTCATGCACAAGTGGTGGCAATCATGCCTGCCGAGCAATCTAGGAGTGACGCCTGTCACTGTCACTAGTCACGGACAATGAAGCACAACACATGCATAGCAGTACAGCGATGCTCATCACTAGACAAAGCGCGATATATAGCAGTAGTGACTCTCGTCACTAGTCACAGCAAATGCAGCACAATACATAGCGGTAGTGACGCTCGTCACTAGTCACGGCAAATGAAGCACAATATATAGCAATTGTGACGCTTGTCACTAGTCACAGCCAGCACAGCACAATATGTACACTGTAGCAGTAGTGACACTTATCACCAGTCACAGCAAATGCAGCACAAGATATAGCAGTGGTGACATTCGTCACCCAGTAAGTAGCAATGGTGACGTTCGTCACTGATCATAGCCAATGCAGCACAATACATACGACCAGTGACACCTGCCACTAGTCACAGCCATGCACTGCGGCACAGTATGTAGGGGTAGTGACGCTCGTCACCAGTCACAGCAAATACAGCACAATATAAATAGCAGTGGTGATGCTCGTCACCAGTCACGGCAACTGCGGCACAACACACAGCAATAGTGACGCTTGTCACTAGTCACCAGACACAGCAAATGCAGCACAATATATAGCGGTAGTGACACTAGCTCGTCACTAGTCAACAGCAAATACAGCACAATGGATAGCAGCAGTGATATGGCTCACCACCCATCAAGCGAGTAGCCGCTTCGCTACCAATCAACGGGCAGTGAGCCAGAACTGACACGCTATTCTCAACAAACTGGCAACAGAGTGTCACAGGTGCAGCCGCAAGCACACGCAGCAGCCCCTGGCGGGGCTCGGACAACTATAACTCATTACTGGCATCGATTGCTCACTGGCAACTGGTGGCCCTTGGGGGAGTGAACTATTCGCCATCCCATGGAGTGATTTCCACCGGAGTGATTTCGTGCCTACCGGAGTATTTCGTAGTGTAACCGTGGGTCAGTTGATTAAGCAGTAGCACCATGTGTACAGCACTATATTCCACGTTAGGTACGGTAGTGACTTGACAGCCAAGCACTATAGATTACTTGTGCTTGTGACTAGTGCATGCCACAATGAAGACAGCCATGCCGGCGCTCCAACACATGCCGAGTGCAGCAGAGGTAGCATTGCTGTTACCACACATCACCACTCCTGTATATACAAATAGCCTAACCTGGGTGGAGAACAACTGTTCGTGGCATGTGTGGCCTAGCTTTAAAAAAGGACCACTGGATAGTGGATACCAGGGGTGACCACCGGAGACCATTGGTCACCAACTGCAGGTGACTGTCCCAGGATTCACCTTTATCAATTATTCAGATTGCACTAGTACTGTCTCACAGTGTCAGTTAAACAGCTTCTGGCATGCAATAAGTCATGCAGGTTATCCATCTGAGCAACCGTCTTGGCATATTATACATGTAGCTGGTCTGCGGTCGATGGTGCTGTAAGCGCCCCACAGACAACACGTAGTTAGCTACAAGTGGCAGGATACAGGCAGGTTGTGGAGACCACTAGAAGGATATGCGCTGATTCTCCCAGCTGGGCTCGACGGTGCCGACAGCGCAGCACGGTGCAGTCAATCGTCCCTACGCGCCCCGGATCAGCGACGACAAAAGAAGTTGCCCCTGACAGCTCACAACACAGAGACTGCAATGACAGCTGGCAGCTCTGCTGTGCCTCGTGTACCACATGGCTCCTCGGCAGATCGCACGTGATGTGGACCCCACCCAGAGGGAGTGGCCCCCCTTAATATGTTAAACACTGTTGTGGTGGAGGAGTGAAATGCAAGTACACTCATTTGACACCAGAGCAAAGACAGCCAAGTACACAGCTGAATGCGGCAATACAGCAACGACCTACTTCACTTTGCAAGTTGTATTTTCACTCAACTACCATAAATTTAGCCCATTCGCATTTCTTTAACCACATACTAATCATGGCATGTGAATACATACGTACATCCTAACATGAGTTATCCTAATATTTGGTTGCTCAGTGTTATATGGAGTATACATTACTCTCAGGATGTAAACATACACTTAGTGTACCCACCCCACACACACACTGTATACATGCAAGTCACATGACGCACTCATACTTGCACAATCTGTTGTCTGCAGGGGAAACAGTTCACTGACTGTGGAAAGCAATCTTTGCTAAGTGCCTCCCAATACTGTGTTTGATGATTCAGCAAACAATGCGTGTATGGACATTACATAGTCAGCAGAGACATGCGGCAATTACATGTACATGAAATCCTCATTTGAAAGAACTCAGCCTGACAGTCTAGTCACACATGTGAACTGTAATTGTGAACTGCTAATTGTTTGTACAAAGGGACACCAACTGCATTGTCTTAGACACGTGTTGTATTATCCTAGCAACCTTGGACGTGACAGTGCAAGGGCTCTAGTCCTAGTGTGTACCATCCATCAAATTCCAATCATCGTGTCAATCGCTGTCACAAATATAAGGGACAGTCTATGGGTATTGGGAAACACCATTTCAAGCTACTACCCTTGACATTTGGGAGTGTGTATGGTTTAGGTAACTAATTTTACAAGTTTGTATAACCAGCTGGTCCCAGTTGTTGTTATGCAGGTACGTACAGACCAGAGTAGATTCGGCTCAAAAAATTACCTACCACGATTTTGAGTATTGCACACAAAATGTACCAACTATGATGGACTTTCTCCTATTGATGAGCATTTGTGTACTCTAACATACCATAAGCGATATAAGCGAGTCAGGTGCTCTCAAACAGCTAGCCCAGAAGGATGGCCTTGTCAAGTCTTCTATCTCTGGCTTAAAGCCTCTGTGCTGGTTGTTTCAACTTCCGTACTGGCACTGTAGCTCTCATTCGTACGCCGGACTCACTACCTGAGACAGAGTTGTCCATCTTGTAGCTACGAAGCTACTACACATGCTCTATGTGTAGCCCCTCCCTCTATTCAGGAGAACATTCATATCCAGTCAGCTTTTGTCGTATTAATAATGTTGACTGCTTCCTGCGTCCAATTATGCCCTCAATTATGCTAGCAGAATGAACGCAAGCCTATAGGTAACAAATGGACAAAGGTCATAGCAGAGTTCTCCGAAGTTGCTTGACTTGCTGCATTCAGTGCACTCAGCCCCTCACAATGTCCCTTAACACTGTACACCATGCATTCTTTAGTTTTGCATTGTATACATTTGACCTGAAACTAGGGATGGGCAGTTTGATAATCAACCTGGCAACAATTGTTATTGTAGTACGTACGTACATGTGACTCTCTCAGCATAAACCATCCATTCATTGCATTTGGTTCAAACTGAGCTTATACACCATCAGAGAGCTTGTGTACTGCTGATCACAATGGTACTTCAATTTTATTTCCAATTGGATTTGTGTAAGTGAAGTTATGGGCATCTGAATGTCATTGTTTATTTCGATCGCATGCAGTACTTACAATGCGCATATTAAACATGTAGGACTTCCGGTTTGCCACTATGAAGTACACATGCATCAATAATCCCGCATTACACAAACTGGAAGTCCCACGCATTCAGTTGTTATGCCTATTAGTAGCACAAGCGATCAATATTCACCATTGAACTTTGAACTCAAATTCAATGTTTGTATAGTGTAGGGGTGGAGAGGGTCACACATTAATAATCAGTTTCAATAATCATATTAGAACAAGACATTATCTACAAGGGGGATGTATAATCATCATCATTAAGAAAGGGTCAAAGTGACATTGTGGTTATTTTGAGGTTTCATTCTTGAGATGACTTCTATTGCTATATACTCCTCATAAATGTACCGTAGCTCTCATAAATGTGCTGCTTCCGTTACTTGTACATTGTAGCTGTTCTGAAAGGGCAAACTAGGTGCATGAAGTACATGTGTCAGGTTGCAGGGGAACAGTCCACTGACTGTGGAATGCAATCTATACATGCAGAACCATTTCTACTAAGTGCCTCCCATTGCTGTGTTCAATGATTGAGCAAACAATGTGTGCATGGCCATTATTTGACATTGATGAGTTGTAATCAACTTACATAAGGGAAATACTTGACACCCCACCTCACCTTGGTCTTCAGCTCCACACTGGCTCCGGCTTTGAGAAGCATCTCAGCAACATGGTCATGACCTTCCTGGCAGGCCACGTGCAGTGCAGCAGACCCATTCTGTGAGAGGGAGATCCAACAAGGTTGATTAACAAGAATCAAGTATTCACTGGCCCTCATTCTGTCTGAACTGTTTTACTAGTCTTCCTGGCAATGATTGCCTGTGGAACAATAGCTAATCAACACGTACAGGATTTATTTGATGGGGAGACAAAGACAAACTGTACGACTGGTTCGTAGGACATCCCAGGAATTTGTTCACAAGCTTACTATTCCAAAGTTTTTGAGGGTTGTGGCTTTAATTGGATACGGATACACTAAAACATAATTAGACAACTCTGTAGAGACTTACATAATCACAGAGTCGGTAGACTCTGTATGTAGGGATACGACGTACACGCAATATATGCTAATACAAAAGAATCTCTCCAAATCTCAGAAACGGTACACTTATAAGCCTTTATAACCACATACCGTTCATCTTCGAGTGTTTTCATGACCAACAAGACTCCTCGCGTCGCGAAAAACCGTCGCGAAAGTACCGCACCAGGTACTCGCAAAACGGGCAAATTGTTTTTCTTTCTTCTTTCTTTCTTTCTTTCTTCTTTCTTTCAGACGGGCTAGCTCAACGTCGCCTCAATCCCTCATGATGGTTTTCGCACGAAACAGCAACATTTTACACCGAGCAGTGCACCAGCCCATCGCTTTTTGGCAACCTCCAAGTCTTCACCAGGCGGCTACAGCTGCCCACTCAATAACTATGGCTTCATTTGTCACGCCATTTTCATGTTTGTACGCATGCGCACTTAAACGATCACTTAGCAACGATACGTAATTATTATTCAAGATCGCTGAATTAGAAGTGCCTTGCGCTGTTGTGTTACCGTAACTAGACTGAGGTAAATTCTCTGTGCTATATATGTTACTAGACTGTGTTCTGTGAGAGGGGTGAATGCCTATCTAAAGACTCAACAATGTGTCGCTACTACTATCTGGTATAGCTATTTTACCTACACTACTTCAGCTCAGGGAGCACTGGCTTAGTATCCATCCAGAAAAGGGTTGGCTTTTGAGATGCTTGGGTCTGATTCTTCAGCCATTGCTGGCAGTGTAAATGCCAGAGTCCAGTATGCATGCGCCTGCTGCTAAAAAAAATGACATAAACAAGTAATAAAAAACATTTAAAATGTAACAGGATGTAGGGATACCAGAACCGCAAAAAGTAAGGAAACAAGGTAGGGATGATCACACAAAACAGTGAAGTATACAATCCCCCTACATATCTTTTTTCATTATACACGTATTATGGAAAAAGATCTCTGTAGGGGGTTGTATACTTCACTGTTTTGTGTGATCATCCCTACCTTGTTTCCTTACTTTTTGCGGTTCTGGTATCCCTACATCCTGTTACATTTTAAATGTTTTTTATTACTTGTACAACTAGCAATACGTAGTTGTATTATTATCTATGGTAGAGAGAACCCTGGGTACCCCATGGCCCCCTACACACACACACATTCTCTATGAAACCATCTGACATGTGGATGACGTGTACATCATGCACACCTTATACACAGTCAAATCTTAACCAGCACATGTCTATGATGACAGCAATGTCCAGTGACTAGAAGAGCAGACTACAGTCTCTCACAGTCAGACTGAGAGCACTGCATGGTCCAAGTGCAGTAGACTCAAATGTACCACAAGCACTAGTAGTGAACACGTGACTAGATGAGCAAGAGGTTCATTTCCTGGAACAGACTTTGCTCTCTGGTGGCTGGCAATCTTTGTCTACTCCCTAACCAAAACAATCTGTTCACTCAGAGACAGTGTGTAGGTTCATTTTCTATCCCACTGTTCGGGAATGACTCGCTGTAAGAGTTCAAAGGTCATAATGACAGGACTAAAATTAATGTTGTACAAGTAGCTACTTCCCCCTCGTTCGCCTATGTGAGTAATCCGGCACCGGACAGCTCTCTCTACAGAGCTGCTGCTCCCCGATTGGGTCCGCTTCAGATGCTGCTCGCCGCTTCAACTGCTCCCCGATTGCGTCCGCTTCGGTTGCTGCTCCCGGATCCCCGATTGCATCTGCTTCAACTGCTGCTCCCCGATTGCGTCAGCTTCCAATCAACATGTACAGGATTTACTTGATGGGGAGACAAAGACAAACTGTACGACTGGTTCATAGGACATTCCATCTGGGGACAGGACACCCAGGAATTTGTTCACAAGCTTACTACTCCAAAGTTTGAGGGTTGTGGCTTTAATTGGATACGAATACACTAAAACATAATTTGACAATACTTGCGCAGAGACTTGGATAATAAACTATGTAGTTGTGTTATCTATATAAGGCAGAGAACCCTGGTACCGCCCAGTCCTACGTACACATCCACACATTCTGAATGAAGCTATAATACTCGTGTGACCGCACCCTTCAGATGATTATGCTAGCACGAGGCTGAGATATATGCATAGGTTATATCCCTGGCCAGCGTGATATAAGACCCGTTATATCCCACGGGAGAGGTCAGTGCTTGAGTGGAGCCGAGGAAGTGCCGAGGGCGAAGCCCGAGGCACTTCTGAGGCGGAACGAAAGCACTGGCCTCTCCCAAGGGATGTAACAGGTCTTACATCCCGCTGGCCAGGGATACAACTATGCTTAGGCTATTCTAAGGTGAGTACACTGTGTAGACATAGATACTGTGGTGTAGGTACTCCCCGATCAGTGGCCGAGGCATCCGTGATACTTGACTGAGGCAGCGGTAAAGGCACGAGCCCTTGGCACTCACCCTACAGGATGGCCAAATTTTAGCGTGCCAATTTTTATAGGTAATCACATGGATTTCAAGTGCAATTTGGGAATAATTGCACAAGCAACAGGCAAGGTAATTGCATGAGCGATAGGGAGTGCAATTATTCCCAAATTGCACGAGAATACATGTGATTAAATTTAATATTAATCATACACTTCCCGGCTTGGCGCCATGGCATGGTCGAAAGGAAGTGACACATTACACAAACTGGAAGTCCCACGCATTCAGTTGTTATGCTTATTAGAAGTAGCGCATGTGATCAATATTCACCATTGAACTTTGAACTCATGTAACTTAAATGCAATGTTTGAAGTGTCGGGGCGGAGAGGGTCACACATTGTTAAGTTTCAATAGTCATATCACCACAAGACATTATCTACAAGGGGGATAATCATCATCACTAAGAAAGGGTCAAAGTGACATTTTGGTTATTTTGAGGTTTCATTCTTGAGATAATTGTGCACATGGTATTTGTATAGGTAATCACGAGAATACATGACATTGTGATTAAATACTAATCATAATACTTCCAGGCTTGGCACCATGGCATGGTTGAAAGGAAGTGACATGAGCGATAAGCCACGCCCCAGGCACAAGCGAGAAAACTAAACGTTATTGCTTTTATATTCCTGAATACCCACCTGCTGTGTGATGAAGCGCATTTCTTCCCAGAATCTGCTCGGGTATAGAATACAACGCGAGCACTCACTCAACAGCCATTTTCAACAGTTGCTAATAAAAATGAGGCAAAGCGATGACACAGATGCTCATTACTGGGCTGGAGCTTGACCTGATGGTTGGCACTGTGTACAATTAGGAGGACGACAACCCATGACAACTAAATTCCAATGGAGCTAGAAATGATCTTGATATTAATGAAAGTGTGGGTGGTGCATGAGGAGTGGACATGGATGGGGGCGGGGCTGGCTGGTCAGGGGTGAGTTGGGTTGGTAATCCATGCTGTGAAGTCTCGTAAATGTACCTAGCTCTCATAAATATGCCGTTTCCGCTACTTGTAGGCTTTTAACCAGATTGCAGAAAGTTGCATGCCAATGCCCATAACAGTTATGTACAACACAACATAATATACATTGAGCTCTGGACGTACGTACATTTTTCTACTCATTTTCCTGTCAAGAACGTCTTCACACTCTATAGGCATGCTACAGCTAGCTGTGAGCCAGTGCGTCACTGCTACCAGGATGTGAATCACTGGCTGGTTAACAAGGAGGTGTGGAACATGTATTGGGTATGGAATTGTGCATGTGCATGCTTTGCGAAGCTTCTGTCATCTTGGTGAGTTTATTTAAGTCGTATGTCAAAACATGAAAAAGTGGTACAACTTGGGCGGCACCAGCCATACCGGTTCCTGCGGCCCTGAAGCCATCAGAAGCAGTTAGGTACGTATAATTACGTGTTTGCAAGCAGTGTCTCAGGTAAATGCCCCGTTAACTGAAACACAATTCTGGGGACTTGAAAACAAATTTCTAGCTGCAAACTGGCATGGTATGTGCTGCCCAGATATGAATCACTGTTTATGTACATGTACATGCATATGCAGTATTATTGGGGCGAGCCTGAGCGAGCCCCACACTAGTGTGACTTCATTGCACTCTGCGTGTGTGTCCAGTGGATCTTGCAATTACCGTAAATTTTAAATCAGCGAATTTCACTTGCACGTGCACAATAATATTCAAATTCAACGAACTCGACGAACCGTCTAGCTACCTGTTTGACGAACAAAGACGGAGACCACTCGTGGACACTGGCTAGAGCACCATGAACGTTCTTCCTCCTTGGCGACACTGACAAAGACAGAGACAGCGCATGGACCTACACGTACCGCCATGGCTGGTGACATTGCTGCTAGGCTATAAACGCTAACCTGACTCACAGTTGCTGTGATGTGCACGAGTGTATGTTTCAAGAGTGCCATAACTTCTGTGCTCATTGCCCGGTCACATTCTGATGACAATCATGTGAATGCAACTGCTCCTTGCATGCCCTACACGCGCATACATATGCACTTCGCTCAGGCTCGCCCTCCAATGTCCTGCATTCCACTAGTACATAATTATGTACAATTATGTATATCTGCTGCACATTGATCAGGAAATCCAAATGGTATTCATAGTTCACTTCCTGTGTATTGATGTGATGGTGTTTGAATGCTCAGATCAGGGATTATCATACTGAATTCCGTTACAGTTATCCTCACCTCTTTCTGAACGTCAAGGTTGGCCCCTGCTGCCAGGAGGTGCTGAACCACCTTCTGGTGACCATAGAAGCTTGCAGTCCACAGTGGTGTCTGACCATTCTACAGAGAATGTGTGTTAGTATTGTAAAGGTAAGTGAAGTTTCCTGTCACAAGGTAATGAACATGTCCAACATGCTGAGGGAGTACAACACACCCGACTACAAGGCTTGCATTCCACAGCAATGTGCAACAATTCTGTACTCAGTGCGTGTAGTACAGTTTCTCTCACATGGTAGTTGACACTTGTCCAATTATAGTACAATATACCACTACAGATGGTTGTCAAGCATAATTTATGTAGTGCTCACATTGTGATACAGGCACAGGTCAAAGGTATGGGGGTAAACGGTCAATCTTAATGTCTTGTAGAGTGTAAGCGTAAAAAAATCCGAAAATTCAATCAAAGGAAAGTATATAATAATTCTAACTGTACCAGTTAAGAAAAGATCATAATTAAGCTGAAGAGTCGAGTAAGTCATCCCATGATGCTGTCACATGATGATCTGCGCTATACAGTGACTGCTGACATGGACTGCAGCCCTGCATGATGCTGTCAGATGATGATCTGTGCTATACAGCACTGCTGACATGGACTGCAGCCCTGCATGATGCTAAAACAAAGGTTCAGTGTGGGTGGTGCATGAGGAGTGGACATGGATGGGGGCGGGGCTGGATGGTAAGGGGATGGGTCTGAATGTTTGTGGATATTTCAGAATCACTTTTAAAACCTATACTACATGCTGACCATCTCATATTAAATTTGTGCACGACTTCAATGCTCAGGTCCTGTTTACTGCATTATCGCCCTCTTTGACATACCAGAGTTAAGTACGTATTCTGTTCTTGAAGACTGTGGTCGGACTTTCCTGTCAGTCCCATGCTCTCACACACATATTTCACCATGTTGTCTAGTGTGTAGTCCATGCAGGTAATCCGTGCAGTGAATGATATCTACTACTACACTCCTCGTAAATGTGTCAGATCAAGGATTATCATACTGAATTCCGTTACAGTTATCCTCACCTCTTCCTGAATGTCCGGATTGGCCCCTGCTGCAAGGAGGATCTCAACCACCGCCTGGTGACCCTTGAAGCTTGCAGTGTACAGTGGTGTCTCACCAGTCTACAGAGAATGTGTGTTAGTATTGTAAAGGCAAGTGAAGAAGATAGTGAACATGTCCAACATGCTGAGGGACACTACTCGTAAATGTGCACATCCGTTGTCTGATAAGTACATGCAGTGCATGTGCATGTGAAGTCTGCATGTGACATGTGGCACATGTAGAGCATGTGGATGTCACTTATTGCCATGGCAACCAACAGACTAAAGTGTGGCAACTGGGAGTTTGAAATGTATACCCCAGCCTTGAGTGTAAAGACTACTTAAATTCATGAGACCCCACCCATACCAGTCAGCTTTTGTCCTATTAATATGCTGCCATTATGCTCACTGCTTCCTGCATCGAAAATTTTGCTTGCAGAATCTACATCGGCCTAGGTATACGTATAACCGGACAAAGGTACCAGCAGAGTTCACTAAATCTACTAGCCTCCCTCACAAACAGCTACAAGATTAATACTGAAGTGTGTTGCGGTGGAACACTAAACAATGGTAGTGTGGGTGGCACACATGAGAAGTGGATGTGGATGTAGGGTAGGCTGGCTGGTCAGCGGCTGAGTCTAAAATGTTGTGCAGTTTGAGGCATTTTTCTCACCTGCCAGCCAGTAGGAGTGAAAATCAGACAACATGGTGAAGTGTACGTGTGTGACTGACTGGAAGTGTGACCACAGCCCAATAAAGCAGGAGCCACAAAAATGAGACTCAGCACACAGCAGGGGAGGTCAATTTCCACACTTCTCCCTGCCATTACAGCCATTCTGTTCTTTGTTTATGTTGCTAACTACGTTCACTGTTGATATGCAAACCTTCTGCAAATGTGCACTAATCATGCTACAAGGTAACTATAACTTGCTTACAGTATACAGGAGTGAGTAGAGCCGGCCATTGAAGTGTGGATGTAATGGATGTCCCCTTGCAGTATAAACACAATATCCTTCACACAAAGGTACCCTCAGCTAAACATCAGGTAATCCATGCTGCGAAGGATAACTTCTATTGCTATATACTCCTGGTAAATGTACCGTAGCTCTCATAAATGTGCTGCTTCCGTTACTTGTAGCTGTTCTGAAAGGGCAGACTAGGTGCATGAAGTAATATGTCATGTGTCAGGTTGCAGGGGAAACAGTCCACTGACTGTGGAGTGCAATCTACAACCATTTCTACTAAGTGCCTCCCATTGTTGTGCTCGATGATTGAGCAAACAATGTGTGCATGGCCATTATTCGAGCAGAGACACATTGATGAGTTGTAATCAACTTACATGAAAGAAATACTAAATCCTCATGCATGCAGCTAATCAAACCCTCTGTAAGGAAGTGACAAAGAGCCCTGAATGTCTGATCACACAATCATGTGAACTGTAATTGTGAACTGCTAGTTGCTTATACACATGCAGGGGCACGAACTGTATTGTCCTGGACATGTGTTGTACTAGTGTACACGCGTGAATGCATCCAGAAGAGCCTTAGTCTCACGAGGTCTGGCCATATAAATTCTTATGGTCTTATGGGAGCTCATAGTCTCGGCTCCAGACCCAAACCAACCCCAGCGTGGATCGCTTCCAGATACTGGAAGCGATCTGGCCGCGCTGGGGTTGGTTTGGGTCTGGGACTGAGAATAGGGAGCTCATGACGGCTTTAGTAGTCATTGGTTGGTAAAGAGTTAAATCATGAATTAGAATAGGGAGCTCATGACGGCTTTAGCAGTCATTGGTTGGTAAAGAGTTAATTCATGAATTAGAATAGGGAGCTCATGACGGCTTTAGCAGTCACTGGTTGGTAAAGAGTTAATTCATGCATGAATTGAGGTTAATTGTTTCACTTGCTACACTCAGTGTACGTGCACTCAGCAAACACAACAATTCTCCCTCGGATTTGCACATCATTCTTCAGGTTCGTAACAATATGCACTTGACCTGAAACCTGTCTTAGTGACTCTTCCATCTCAGGCCATTCCCATCTCCAGAGTTTGTCATTTGCTCAGTATTTCCATATACTGTGAGTGACGGGAAGTGGGAATATGGCCTGGGGTTGTTAATTTATAGCCAATGTGGGGAGGCAAGTTGCTGAAGTGCCAACGACAGCAATTCTTGATTGCTGTTGAAACATTTTGTCATGCACGTGCACTTCAATCACGAATTTGTATCATTCCAGAAAGCCAACTTCGATCAAAGTTAGTCTCTAAGCCTCTTGTTCACCCTTCCTGATTACATACACTGTAGTAGACAAATTTGACAGAAATCCACCAGGTTGTCAGTTGTACCAACAGATCAGGAGCTGTACCGGAAGCCCCTTAACAGTTTCATTTTCAAGCACAACAAGACTACTGCCAGCCTCACATATTGGTACAAGTCAGTCTCAGTCGCTTTTAAAATGTGTTACAGGCCATTTTCTATGAAATCCACATTTTACAATAACACAGCTGTGGAGTTTGTTCCATGCACATGGTGGGGAACTGTAAACTTAAGGGCCACATGTGCCATGAGCTTCTGACGTCACTTCCTGTAACAACCATGCTCTGTATACTAGCACAAAGGGTGTGACAGGTGGAGGTGGGTTGTTGTCACCCACAAGGTGACAGCACATGCCATGGACGTGTTGCATCTTGGCTATAGAAAGCCTTCAGTCCGCATGGTGTGGCCTATTTTTGTCATTTTTGGCATAAAAACAACAGCCCTCTCACATTGTAGGGCCTCCACAAGTAGCAGTCAAATCACAGTTTTCAGCGTGGAGGGGTTGGTCATGCCTGAGCCTCTTGATTCAAAAGATGTTAACAAGTGGGTGTAGTTAGAGTCATGCTGCAGTTAAGATGGCCCCATGCACTACTGTACCCACTAATAGAGCCTAGTGTACCCCAGAGATTGAATGGTAACGACGCACAGTTCAGTATGTAAGTTGACACTGATTCAGTCACTGTCACAATACACTTCGTGCATGCCTGTGTACCCCCTATTCCATATTCTTGGCAATGACACTGACCACAACTACGTGGACAGGACTTATTTCAGTGAAGCAGGAGGGGACTGTACATTCTTTCAATGCGTGGGCCCCTCAACACTCAAAGATTTCCCGAGAGTCAATTATGATTACATCATGCATGAGTATGAGCTAGTGTCCCGTTAGACATCCATAGCACACAGTTAGACATCCATAGTGTGCAATTAGACGTAACGCAATTCCCTACTTGTTTGCAAGCAGTGTCTCAACCGTATCCCAGCTAAGTGAAGTGCAACTGCTTGTGGCAGACATGCATAATATCAGTTCTCAGCTGGAAATTTCAGCCAAAATGATCGGAATACCACTGACAGCTCACTACCAGTACATTTGGTCTTCAGTGTATATGATCGGCAATCACCATACATAACACAGACCTGTAGGAAGGTAATTAAACTGGTACAGCTATAAGCAGGAAACTAGGAATAAACCACGTCCACCTATGTAGTCTTGTCAGACTTTTAACCAGATTGCAGAAAGTTGCATGCCAATGCCCATAACAGTGATTACAACACAGTTAGCAGTACATTATACATTGAGCTGGACGTATGTACATTCCTACTTGTTTTCCTGTCAAGAATGTCTTCATGCTCTTAAGGATGCTACAGCTAGCTGAGAGCCAGTGCACCACATGCTACCAGGATGTGAATCACTGACTGACTGGTAAACGAGGAGGTGTGGAGCATGTACTGGGCATGGAATCGTGTATGTGCATGCTTTGAAAAGCGTCTGTCATCTTGGTGAGGTTTAAATTGTATGTCAAAGCATGAAAAAGTGGTATGACTTGGCCATACCGGTTCCTGTGGCCCTGCAACCATCAGAGGCAGTTATAATTACGTGTTTGCAAGCAGTGTCTCAGGTAAAAAATGCCCAGCTAACTGCAACATAATTTTGGGGCCTTGAAAAACAAATTTCTAGCTGCAAACTGGCGCATGGTATGTGCTACCCAGATATGAATTACTGGTTATAAGTGTCTGCTACACATTGATCAGGAAATCCAAATGGTATTCATAGTTCACTTCCTGTGTATTGATGGTGTATGAATGCTCAGATCAGGGATTACCAACCGAATTCCGTTACAGTTACCCTCACCTTCTCCTGAATGTCAAGGTTGGCCCTTGCTGCCAGGAGGTGCTCAACAACCTTCTGGTGACCATTGAAGCTTGCAGTCCACAGTGGAGTGCGACCATCCTACAGAGAACAGAGAATGTGTGTTAGTATTGTAAAGGTAAGTGAAGTTTCCTGTCGCAAGATAATGTCCAACATGCTGAGGGAGTACAACACAGTACACGGCTACAAGGCTTGCACTGCAACAATTCTGTACTCAGTGTGTGTAGTGCAGTTTCTGTCACATAGTAGTTGACACTTGTCCAATATAGTACTATAGTGTAGTTGAACCGAAAGATCAAAGGAATTCCAGTTAAAGGTTCAGTGTGGGTGGTGGACCTGGATGGGGCGGGGCTAGCTTGGTCCGAATGTTTGTGGATATTTGAGAGATCCACTGATATCAACATGTGTAGCAAGAAGTGTACAGACAACTATCAGAGCGGAGTCAGCCTTCTTGCCTTGAAACAATGGTTCCTGTCGACATGTCAGAGTGCTTCCAGAACTGTTACATGGACTGTGAATACCATGCACTGTTTGATTATTGTATCATGTATTGTATCATCATGTACCATTGGCGCCCAAGTTCCCCACACTAATTATTACCCAATTATCTGAATTGCTATAAAAGCATTGCCATTATTTCTTACAAATGAGATTCTTTCATGCTGCTCAAGTAGTCAATGTTACACATGTACTGCATGCTGACCATGTCATATTTGTGCACGACTTCAATGCTCAGGTCCTGTTCACTGCATTATTTCCATCTTGGATGTACCACAGTTAAGTATTGTGTTCTTGCAGACTGTGGTCCGACTTTCCAGTCAGTCCTATGCTCTCACACACACATTTCACCATGTTGTCTAGTGTGTAGTCCATGCAGGCAATCCATGCAGTGAATGATATCTACTACCACTGCTCCCAGGCCCTTCTACGTTTCTGAGGCTAGCAATACCAAATGAGAAAACCTATAGCCTGTCTGTCTCACTCGGTACTCCACAGAGCATCGTCGTCAGCAGGTGAAAAGGAGTTCCCATGAAATGAGTCAATTAATGACAGCCTGTTGATATCCCATTGATTGCACTATGTAAACTATGGTGGATAAGTATGAACCTAATTCCCATGGGTGATAATGTACGTAGTTGATCAGCTGAAACATGTACGTATAGCCCAATGAACCACATTACTTACAGGACCAGCTGCATTAACATTGACAGTCTTCAGGAGGTCAGGGATTCTCTCCAGTAGACCAAGGCGGCAAGCCTCATGGAGTTCCTGTTCCTGAAGGAAGAAATCGAAAAGCAGAACTCATCATGTGGGTGAATTGCGTGCCAAAGCACAGCATTGTAAGTTACGTATCTAAGGCTGCGTACGTACTGAACAAGTTCCATGGGCAAGACTATTTTTACAGTGAGATGGGAACTGGTGACTATGGTCTCCATGTTGGCTGGCAGAGCCAATCAGATTTGAGCGTTTTGTGTATGCAGTATTAATTTGTCCGTTCGGATTTGTTATGAACTACTGGAGGGTGCAGTATGGCACTATATGTGAATGTGGTCAATTCCTGTCCATAAAGTAGCCTCGTACCCAGGCCCACACGCGGAACACGGAAGTGCATTCCGTGGGTGGGCCTGGGTACAAGGCTATCCATAAAGGGAGTCTATAATTCCAGTGGACATTTTGTTGAGGAAATTAAGGTCCATTGATAACAGCAGGAGTGCTTATAATGATGTTCCGCTCTTTACGTCATATTATGCACTGCTGATAACAGATATAGTGACCTCTCTCTTCCATATGCATGCATATCACAGTGTGGTACTGACAGGGGTGAGTGATCCCCCTAAGTGTTGCATAGTGAAGTGATCATAATCTGAAAGTGGAATGGCCTGGAAAGAGGCTACACAATTACACTAGTACATACCTTGCTCTTCTTTTCATGTGGTGGAATCTCGCTACTGGATTCTTTATCATCTGTGTGAGAGCATGGAATAGTTGAATACCATTACACTTGTTTTATATCTGTATATAAATATTCATGCATGGTTCAACTGAAGGCAGAAAGGTGGGATAAAGTTTAGTACTGCGTTCGCTCCATATTATGGCAGCTGGGAAGCAAAGGAAACTTGTGTAATTTCACAGATCCTATAATTACGTAAGCGCATGTAGCTATGTAATAGATGAACCACAAAAGTCACCAAGTGCATGAACCATTACCAGATTGTATCTTCATAAGCAGGTCAAAGGAGAGGCAGGACGGAGACCCTCCCACCACCTCACCAAGGGGTGTGTCCTACGAGGAGAGATACACATGTTGCCATGGCTGACATTTATTTACACAGTGGGATACCAGCATCGATCTGTGGACTTGTCTTCCCTCCACAGTGTCTGTTGGTCATCAAGACAGGTCTTTACACATTGCTTTGAGGTATCATATTCAATGTTGTTTGACTTTCAGTTGTGTGAGTGTTGGTCGTAGACTACGAGTTTATGCATGTACTGAATTAGTCAAACATCAAGATTCTTCTGAAGGGAGGGGAAGAGTCTGCCATGTGAGTACTGCCATCAGTGTTTGTTTGACCTTGTGTTGGAAGAGCCAACCACATTGAGCACTATTAACATGAACAAGATGTATACTTCAAGAGCGCAAAGTGCAGACAACACACACACACACACACACACACACACACACACACACACACACACACACACACACACACACACACACCACTGTCTGTACCAACCTTGGGCTCATCAAAGGGGTTTCCCGGCGTTCCTGTGAGCTCATTGTATCTCACCAGCCGGCACTGCTTCAGCTGCACACCACACTCCTGCAACTCCAGGACCTGGACACATCGAAAACAAAACTCTTACTATAGACCCGCTTATAAAACATTATGTCACCATACCCACCATAATATTATTTCAGTTACGAAAATACAGCATGGTTCCATACCAGATAAGTATGAAGTATAGTAAAAGCAATATTCATAAACCATATTCCTTAATGACTTTACCCACAGAGCTCAGTAAAGGAAATGGGTATCGTATGCTGGTCCTACGAAGTAAGAGCACTGTTTCGTACATAAATATTAGTAAAGGGAGCATACTTTGCATGACTAATACTATACAAGTCAAGGCTTTCTACCAAACACATCCATGTGCTGCCACCCTGCAGGTGACATCCAACCATCTCCCCTGTCCCACCCTTTGTGCTGCCACCCTGCAGGTGACATCTCCCTTGTCCCACCCTTTGTGCTGCCACCCTGCAGGTGACATCCAACCATCTCCCCTGTCCCACCCTTTGTGCTGCCACCCTGCAGGCGACATCCAACCATCTCCCTTGTCCCACCCTTTGTGCTGCCACCCTGTAAGTGACATCCAACCATCTCCCCTGTCCCACCTTTTGGCAAAACATTTCCTGGCAGGTTTTCCTGTATATGCTGAGTCAGTGGAACAATCTATGCAAGTGATTGCATTCCTTACGGATGGATTCAAATTCATGCCACCGGTACCTGTTGCTGATGGCTAAGTGGAAACCCTTTGCCAAGCAGCAAATCTTGGGAGGCTAGAGCAGCAGTTTGATTGAGTGACTTCACTCTTTCACGCATGCAAGATAGATCTGGCCATGGTGTGTGAAGACTTGATTCCATGGCTTCAAATTGAAGGCTTGTATAGGCAGGAATGTGACAAACACAGCTGGAGGTCTGAACAGCTAGTTATCACACTACACATGTAAATATATCTCAGAAATAAATCCTGGCCTATTGCAGACAATGTGGAACCATAAAGACGGCAAAGACACATTAACACACAGCCTAGATTGTACCTTGTAGGCTCTTTCTGTTGCCTCCCTCAGGGTCTGGTTCCTGTGGACCTCCAGTGTCTTCTCACTGAGACTCCCACTGCTCGGGTGCTCGCAGAACAGACGGAACTGGTTCAGGATAAAGATATGTTGGTGAACTTTTCAGCCAGTTCTACAGGCAAAATACAGTAACAAGATGCACCAGAGCACCAAAAACAACCCTAGCTACTGATATAGATTCTACCAACTGTATGATGGATTCAAACTTAAAATGGCAGGCATAATTATGTGCACCTGAAATGCAGACAGGGGGTGTACATTGATGCAGGCTGACTAATAATTCCACCCGTGCTCATTTTGCTACAAGTTTAATCACTTATTAGGTTGTGCATACTGTGAGGGCTAAAATGTATATCATCATCCACTGAATCAAGTCTTCCTGAACAGGTGCTGGACAACCAGAAAGGGGCCAACACAGTACCAACCTGTTATACGTTTCATAAATGTCTGACAGGACAACCTAAGTTGCCAAGGTAATGAAGTAGCTATACTAAACAATAACCCAATGAAGTCCAAGGACTATACAACAATAATCATGAAGCTGAGAACATTATCACTGCGAGTAATTACTTTGCAGAGGTTGTCCTCCCATTCCTGTAGGCACTCCTCAATCTGCTTCTTCATGTGCGGGGGCAGCTGCTCTGCTGTGAATCGTGTGACAAATGCTGGTATGCAGGTGTGTACATGCGTTGGATAAGTGAAGAGATGTCAGATTATCAATTGTGGGTACCATCAGCATCATATGGTATGAAAGTTTCATGCAATGACTCAATTAGGACAAACCTTGGCTCAGAAATTGAACTATATATGCACGAAACAGGGTTGCATAGCTACTATGAATCATCTGTGTAGGATGACAACTTTACAAGACATTCAATGCGGATCGAGGATAAGACCCTATAGCTGTTTGAAAAAACCAACAAACCGCCCTATAGGTCAAGAGTTCCATTTCAAGCAATTGAAAGGTTGACAGAGAGGTAGATAAGATGGTGGTCCCTGTACATTATCTTCCAAACAACAATCCTGAAGACCTTCCATGGTTACGGCTTGCTTACTATCTTTTGCCATTGAATTAGCTATAGAAAAATAACCTTCCCTACTAAATTGAAGGGGGTACCTCAAGTAAATATACCGGTTCTGTTTGGAAATTCTAGGTACACACCTGGAGGTAGTTGCTCAACCAAATGTTCGTTTCCTTGCAGGTCGTCCACTTTGGATTCCAACTCCTTCACCTTGTGCTGGGATTCTTGCAGCATTTGACCTTGCAGTACCTTTTGGAGTTCTTCCGTTTTCTGCTCAAGCTCGTTTGTCTTCTCTTGGAGCTCTTTTTGGTGCTGCTGTGTCTTCTGCTGGAGCTCTGCTGTCTTCTGCTGGAGATCTTGACGTGTCCCCCAAAGTTCTCGTCTCTTGAGCTGCAGCTCTTGTGCATTTTCACGCAGTTGTGTGTTCAGAACTCTTCGGTCTCTCTGCAATTTAGAGATTTGGGTTTGCATCTGCTCTACAAATTGTTGCTGGTCCGCTTGAATCTTCTCAACAACTTGTTGCTGCTCACGCCTCTGGTCTCGATTCTGCTTCTGCAGCTCTTCGATGAGCTGCTGCTGATCTTGAATTCTTCTTTCTTGTGGCGTTGGTTGTTGCATGCTCTGGGAAAACTCTGGAGCTTGTTTCAGTGCAACCAGCTGATGACAAAGCTGCTGTGCAGTTGGACGATCTTGGTCATTGTCTTTCAAGCAGCTTCTTATCACGGGCAACAGTTGGTGGTGATGGTCGATAAGATCAATGTGATTCTTCCGGCGCTGAACTTCTGGTACCGGTATGAACAAGAAGCCAGTTGGAGAGAGGGGGTTGGGCTGACGTGTCATGCTTGAACTGGGATCAGGGTATTTTCTGGTCAAAATCTGGACAGCTATAACGCCCGAGGAAAAGACATCCAGTTGTTTGCTGTAGACAGGTGGTTCTGTGAGTGCTTCGGGGGACATGTAGAATGGCGTACCAGGACATCGAGTAAGACGACTCATGCTAGCGTTAATCACAGTAAGCGTTGACATCCCAAAATCAGTGACCTTTGCTCTGCTTCCAGCGATCAAGAGAACATTGTTCCCGGAGAGGTCGCGGTGGATAACGCCCTTGGAGTGGAGGAAGGTGAGAGCTAGGGCTATGTCATACCACAAGCTCAGTTGAAGGTGGTATGGAAGAGGATCATCGGAGCGCTCTAGGAAGTGGGTGAGGTTTTCATCCAGCAACTCCATCAGGAGAACGGGAAGATGAGACACTGGATCGCGAGCTACACCGAGGTACTGTGCCACGTTGGGGTGTCTTACCATCTTCAAAAGTTCACATTCCTGCTCAAACCTCTGAAGAATCTTTTGACTGTGAGGGTCATTGAATTGGAAGAGCACGGGATGTAGAATTTTTGCAGCACACGGTAGTTCGCAGAACTTTGCTTTGCAGACTTTCCCGTATGACCCAGTTCCAAGAGTTTCATCGTGAAACAGTTCTAGGTCTTGATCATCGGCCTGCGACCGTTCGGACATGGCCTAGCACGACTATGAAGGAGCCAAGAGAGAAGTGTGTGATACTAAATCCTAATAGAACACTAATTGTTGCATACAATATCCATACTAGGCCTTGGCAAATTATGCCAGCATACGTAATAGGAGCACATTCCAGTTCTTTTTGCAAGCATAATAGTACAGCTTGCTGAAAGTATACTAATGTTGTCCCAGAAGCTACATGTATATCCTTAGCACTACAGCATCTCAATTAAGGAACTCGTTCACTGCACACAAGTTTATCCAAGAGTGATCCTTTAGACCCAATTGCCTTCGAACGGCTTAGGTTCATTGCTATTCACTGTTGTATAGATATATAGCTAGTTGCACTACTTCGCTTAGATAATGGGAAACACCCCTTACTATACTTCATGAATACTATACCAGTATACTCATGAGTATACTATGGCGTGAAGAAAGATCATGATCAGCAGGTGGCAAATTGGCAATGTAATCTGTGCTATCACAATAAAAATGCTATCATGCAAACAGTGAGTACTCACACTTAGCTCCTAGTCTCTTTGTCCAAAAGGTATGTGTACAATTTGTGCCGACAAAGAGAGGGAATTTAATCCATAGAAAATTCTGGTAGCTATTCAAACACCCAAGACCTTCCGAATACTAGTAATATTGATGCTTGTACTACTAAGCCACTGGGCCCACGGCAGAGGAGCAGCCACTTGCATGCAGTCACTCGGAAACAATTTGCAGAAGAGTTCTGCGTGGTGTGAAATCTCTTGCGTGTGCAATGTGTGATGCCATGCCAATGTGATTGCAGTGAGTGGCATCACTACACCACTACTTTCAGTAGTATGGTGCATGTGAGCTACTCTTGGTTCCATATAAGTCAATTAACTTCTCCATTTTATGTCGAGTTAATGGCAATTTTGAACTAGCCTGTCTGAAGAGGGAAGAAGAAAAAGAAGAAAACCGATTTTGCGGTCTGGCGACCTTCTGGTGCTTTTTCGTGACACTGGGAGGCTTCTTGGCCAAGGAAAACACTCGAAGATGAACGATAAGTTGTCATAAAGGCATAAGTTATATGCTGATCATTTTTTAGAGCTTTCGTGTATTAGCACATCAGTTCTATCGAGTCTACCAACTCTATGATATCCACGCAGAGAGTGCAGTAATGTTACATATTGTTAGTAATTACCCCTCAGGTGCAATATTCACATGATGATGTCATGGAAAATATTCATGTGCTACTAAACTTCAGTTACAACATTCATGCATCAGCTATTGCGTAGTTGTGGGCAGATCGGTATTCATGCCTGTGTTATTGGATAGACAGGGGATTTTTATGTGGACAAACGAATGTAGTAAAAAAACCACATACAGCATACCTTGGTTCCGTAGAGCGACTGCAACCAATGTCACGACTTGAGAGCAACTGCAACCGATTTCACAACTTGGGAGCGACTACAACTGATGTCACGGCTGGGGAAAAACTGCGACCGATGTCTCACGGCTGGGGAGCGACTGCAACTGACGTCACAGCAGCTGAGCTGGGGTTACACTGTGACTGATGTCGCGGCTTGGGAGCGACTGTAACTGACGTAACGGCTGGGGAGCGACTATAACTGATATCACAGCTGGGGAGCGACTGCAAATGGTATCACGGGATGGGAGCGACTGCAACTGATGTCACGGCTTGGGAACAACCGCAACTGATGTCATGACATGTAAAATATCACAGCTGCAAAACAGATATATATATATACATCAGTGAGTGGGCAGCTCCACAGGAGATGCTACCGCAGCAATTGTGTGAGGTGATGCGGTGAGTAGATTAATCCTAGCCTCGTTCCCAGGCTCTCCCACGCACGAAGTAAGCAACAAAAAGCTGGGCAGGGCCTGGGAACAAGGCTAATCCCTGAGCAGATACTTCAACTGCTTCAGATAGATCTATCACAAATGAATGGACTAGTGTATATGACCAGGTCCTGGAGAGTAGTCCCGCATAGCCAGATTCTCGCTCAGAGTAATGGCTGTGGGGGCTATATAGGATCATGATCGTGAGTCGATCCGTGCTGGGGAAAATTCTAGGGGCTAGCCAGCAAGACTAAATTACTGTCATAAACTCTGTGAAATGCACAGTGCTCAAAATCTGGTCCCCACCAAGCATTTCCCCCTCTGATTAGAAAAAACACACTGCATGTAGTACTAATTTCGGGAGGGGGCCGGGGATGTTTCCAAAAGGCCCAGAAATATCCACGCACGATAAGTGCAATTTGTATAGTGCAGTGCTACATCAGCAACATACCCAACTCGCTGAGTGTTTGCCTTGCAAACTATCGTAGGCGGTCGCACACGTACAGTACAGGCAGTGGTCGCAGAATGGCTAGCTAGCTAGAGTTAAGTTGCTGGCGCGCGGATAACTGCCACACCCAATCTTTTGTAAAGACTGCCCCCCCGCAACTTCAATAATTACTTCCGGTCATGCGTTTCCTGGACAGAATTTGGTTGTGAGTGATAACTGCATAATTTCAGCCTGTGAATCTGATTGTTTTTGAGGCGACTTCTATCTGCTATAGTTTTTCCTGATCGGATCTGCCAACAGAAAGTGCTTGTTCATGAGCCACAATCCGCCGCGAAAGACGAGTATTATTAGTCTCGTACACTCCACCTTGGGTCTGAGCCTTGTCCCGGGACAGGAGGGCGAGGCGCTCCCACCCCACCCTCAGCCAGGGCTGCGCTCTCAGCAAGGACCTGAAAAGAAGGTAGAGAATTGGACCCCGGGATCGGAGACAGCAGCAATGCATCCGGGTCAGGCTCCACTTCCATTCCAAGTCTGGTGCGGGGAGCATCTCGAGTGATAAAGAGGCGTCGCACTACATCCCCCAGAAGCAGGATTCTTCCCACAGTCTCGGGTATGTTGTTATTCTAAAGGATCCTATTTCTGTGCCTGATTAGCCAGCCACCTGATACAGTGATGGACAGTGACTTGGTTATTGGGTCATTAACCAGGGATACAGTATCCTTGCTCAGTACATACTGTAGCCTAGTCTGGTTCCCAGACCCTCCCGCGAGGAAGGGTCTGGGCAAATGAACCACGCTTCCGCATAGCCAAGGAATTTCATTCAGTGTGAATTATTAGTTGCTGTGAGTAGGTGAGAAGCCGCAGGCGCTGGACTCGCGACGGATGAATAACATTATGTACGGTGTGGTTTTCCCTAATCAACACTTTCGCTGGAATGTAGTTCTCGGCTACGCGGAAGTGCAAGTCATTTGCCCAGACCCTTCCTCGCAGGTGGGTCTGGGAACCAGACTAGGCGGACGTTTGAATGACTCCAGTCCGTTTCACAATCTGGAAGCAGTTCTGGGAATGAATTTGAGTGATGCGAAATAATTGCAGGAACACACTCCCTTTGTGTGCATGCACGTGCAAATTAGCAGCACAATCGGAGTGTTTGTGCTTGTTGTGGGCTGTGTCGTTCTTACTGGCTGCAGTGCTGTTGTTTCCTACTGGAGATGCTGCATTGTTGAGGGGGGGGGGGGGGGGGGGGGGGCAGCTAGTCCGTTGTTCCACTTGAGCAGCAAACTTCTCAACCTGGAACGTAGAACAAGAAGATGTCTTACTGTATCTGCCCAGAACAAGAAGTTGTATCTGCTCAAAAAAATGCACTACAGTATGGAATAATTGACCAGCCTCACAGGAAAGGTCTACGAACATTCTGCAGACTATGATTATGATCATCATGATCGCTTTTGATTGCATGGCCAACCTGAAGCACAGGAAGCCGCAAGGAACAGAGCTACGTATCAACACTTGGTTTATAAAATAGTTGGCCCCCTCTAGCTACGGTAAGGTGGTCCCGTATCCACTCTCAGCAAGCAATGCAATTAGCACACCAATTAGCTTTTTACCAACAAATAAGGTTTGTTGGCATGGTCTCCTATAAGCTCATATGGACGGCTTTGTGCACCGATTATATAGCACTGTAGCACTCCCACGTTGGGCATTGAGAACTATTGTGTGCTATAGAGTTTTTATGCCGTTTGTAGCATAATATTAGATAATGAGTTTCTGCTGATGTACCACTCCTATCGATCCTGCCTTCTCGGAAACAATTCCTATACCGGGAGTGTTAATATGTAGTAATGTACGCTTATGCTTGTATTGTCAGAGGCGTAGCCAGCGTATAGGCAACAACATGGAGCCAATTGCCTTGGTATTTGCTATTGTGGGTGTGTCCGCATGATAATTACTCACTGGCATGCTTTGCAAAGTGGTGAGCATGCATGTAGCCTTGTTCCCAGGCCTGAGACGGCGAGGAGAAAAGGGCCTGGTTTCCACTGCTTGCGCATGCGCTTAATTATCTGTAACCGTAACACGTATTCATAAGGGGGAGGGTGCAAATGACGTCTTCGTGGTCGAGCGTGTGACACTATCTATTTTGCTACACTGGTCCTCTATCCACTAGATGAGGGCCACAATTGCACTGCCACCAGCAACAGACTTACCCGACATTCGTTATTCAAAACAAATGGAAGAGTCTGGTAGCATACTGACTCCACCCGGTCGGTACGACGGTAGCCACACGAAAACATCCCATCGTTCAATCGCAGGTCACTGTTCTAGCTCAATTCAGGAGCGCCTTGCCACCTAAGGACATAGGAGAGCACAATCGAGAGCTGTTGTAACGCACACCACTAGTAAGTACTCGCTAGCTAGTTAACTGTACGGATCACGTTATCTACTTCGATGTCACAAGTGTACAAACATAATCGAACGTCCATGGAGCCGGTGGAATTCCACCGCTAGTTAGCGCATGCGCAAACAGTGGAAACCAGGCCCTTTTCTCCTCACTGTCTCAGGCCTGGGAACGAGGCTAGCATGCATGCTGCTGTGCACCTAGCAGCTCTCTGTTATTATAGTGACTGATCACAGTGAGACTATAGCGTGCACAAATCCACACCCCACACCCACGTGTGTACAGACATACATGTACACTGTCACATTTACAAAATTAATGTTGTGATAGACTGATTTTTGGCACAGATGGCACCCCATACACATGCACTCACATAAACACCACAAATGCACACACACACACACATGCATACACACACACACATGCACATGCACACACTCACACACACACACACACACACACACAGAGGAAGAATGGGACCTACCAGCCTGAGCTATGTGAGCACAAGTCCAGGAAGAGTGATGTCATCCACTACCACTACGTTGGCAGGCTGGGAGAAAGTGGAAATGTTTTTGGGAGAAGGTAGGACCAGAATTGTGTTATCCTCGTACCCAGCCTTGTATCCTGGTAGCAGGCTAGAGTCAAGTAGAGTTTGCTTCAGAGGCCCGAAAGTTGGCAGTACGTACATGCGAATAGAACTTTGTGTCAAGCACTAAAGTATCGCAATCACATTTTGTGCATTTAGTCGATCGCTGGATTGTGTGGTTCTTGCGCAAAGCAACAAAGCAGCTGTACTCTCCATTCTCAGCAGCTGGAGCATTTGCATGTACCAGTGTAATGACTGCTGTAAACGATAGCACGGTCGACATGCCGATACTCCCTACAAACCGTTTGAACTGCTTGGCCATTCTCCTCCAACAATGTCCTGGGAACAAAAGCTGCGCCGCGTGACAAGTAACTTGTCATGCGGCGCGGTGCGGGCCAGCCTCTCGCGACCCACCAGGGGGGGGGGGGGGGGGGGGGGACGAGAGTGGCCCGCGAGACTACAGTGTGGCATGTGTGGGTCTGGTGTGGATGACGGTCTGGCCGGCCCTGCGAGACTAGCGAGCCTAGTCTCGGTACCAGGCTATTTGCTCGAATAGTCTGGTACCGAGACTATAGCGACACTGCGTCTGAGCATGAGCTCTGGAGCATGAGTGGAGAGGCATGAGAGGTGTACGCGAAGAGGTCCTAGCAGTGTCTAGGGTTCTCTGGATGCAGTAAGACCTTAGATCTCGTCACATAGTCTATGTGCGATCAATCTACACTTGCGTACAATCATGTACACCCTCCAGCTCTGTGGATATATTCTAGTGCCATGACCCCCTGTGTGGATGGATACTGCTGCAAGTCGATATGTACCTGTGTCCACATTGTCAGGGTCGTGCTTAGTCTCGTAAGTCGGCCCTAGTCGCGGTACCAGACTCCTCGCGAAAGGCAGAGGTGTCTGGTTGACTGCCCATATACATGTACTTGTTCTGACACCCACCGCAACTGGGGTGGGTTATATGTGGGAGCCACAGCGCTTTCATAAACGGCATGTTTACTCCAAGGCATTACGTAAGCACATGCCATAATTATGTGGAAGCGCTCTTAGTCACGCTTGGTGTCAGAACAAGTCATATATGGGCAGTCGACCAGACTACTTCGCCTATCGTGAGGAGTCTGGTACCGAGACTAAGTCAGCCCCACCATGAAAAACACAGCAGAGGGTCTGGTGAAGAGAGTGCATTGTCCCACTAGTCACATGGGCCAGATGCTTTTTCCTGTTTGGGATGTGTGACTGGAAGAGCGGGGGGTGAACGGTCTGGTGTCTCTGGGCCATATTCCGTGGCATTTGCAGCGTACGTACGTAGCTGTCACATGACTCTACCAAAAGTAATTAAAAGTATCTGTCAGGATTACACTTCAATCAAGAAAGCGATGATTAGTGTTCAGAAAGGCGTGCGGAAAAGACTCCTAGCTTGCCATAATGAACACTGGCTACTCTGCTGATCTATAGGTAATTTATAGCAAGCATTATTATTGGTAATTACCACGTGACCTCACCAGCCTCCCCCCCCCCCCTTCCAGCTACACTCCCTAAACAGGAAAAATCACCAGGCACGCGAGACTATTGTCTCTGTACAGTGTGGTCCAATCGAGTTACAGTGTTTGTCACATGACACATTTCTCTTCCTCCACCTCATGCAGAACTGCTACTCAACATCACAGGGAAACAATTACATGAACGTGACAGCTGTAGAACTGCTACCCTTCATCATAGGGAAACAAGAGTTGCTTGTCTATGTGAGTGTGAGTTTTGCTTTGTGTCTGTGTGAGTGTATGTGTTTATTAGGGCCTGAACGAATGTACCAACATTCGAACGTTCATTCGAATCCAGGGCCGGCGCCACCGGTACGGCCGGTACGGCCATGGCCGTACCAGTTTTTGAGGAGGAAAAATGGCGTAGCTGGGATTCTGACTTACGAGCGCGTAGCTAGCTACATCCCCTTGAGGCTTCCGCCGGTCAAAGCCGCGACCATAAGGCCAGGACAGACTGCTCCATGTAATCACGAGTCTTGGTGTCGATTTTCATGGTCTAGGGGCGAGACCAACACACACGGAATGGAGACAGGACTAACGCGCAGTGACGGCAATCTTCAAGCAACGAGATGCTCGTGATGTAGCTACCCTTCCAGCCAACTTACATTTTCTTTTCCACGTCGGCGAGAGTGAGACAGTCACGGAAAGTAGTGCAAAGCACGAAGGTGCTACAGTCGATTTCCGTTGCGTTTGAACACTGCGTATTGCGTGGATTATCACGGAAACTGTGTTCTGCAAGTATGACACTCACGCAAAGTGCCTGCATGGCTTCCAGACCTATGCATATTCCAGGCCGTGTCGTTTCTGTGAAGCTCCACCCGCAGAAAGTTCCTGCCGCACGCGGTCACGCAATACGCAATGTTCAAACGCAACGGAAATTTTTATTTTTTTATTTTTTATTTTTCCCTGCCAAAAGTGTAATAAAAATATAGGCGTTTTACAAACCAATGTAAATGTGATAAAAATGAATGATAAAAGTGGTCCATAATTATAGTTTAGTTCAGTGGGTTGGGATATGACCTTCTGAGAGGGCCACATCCAGGGGGGTGTCATATTCTGGTCTCGTTGGGCGGTGGTAGGAGGATCGTGCTCCTCTGAGGCACATTACTGAAGATCTGACCAATGAAAAGCTCAGCAGGCATCTGATCCATGCAATGGTTTTGTTGTAGTCCTGCTGTTGTTTTTCAGATATCAGTGAGGCCAGTCTCTTGAAGGTGGTTGTTGCAGCCAGTGCCATGCCTCCAGACGCGGAGAAAACTAATGGAGTGAAAGAGCCGTGTTCAACTTCTCGTACTCGCTGCTCATAGCTTCTCTTTTTGACATTCTCATGACGTCTGTAGGTCGCATTGAGAGAAGTCCTGCAGTTGCTGGGTGCAAGAGGGTTGAACACACGCACATCAAAGAAAGCACGGACATGCCTGTCTCCCCAAAATCCCTGTGCTGAGACATCCAGACGGGCTCCATCCTCATAGTTGGAGGTTCTGTGTGATAATGCTTCTCCTGTCAAAGGTTGAAGGTCAGGTTCAACGGCGACGTTGGGGCATACTTCCGTGAGCAACTTTGCTGTCAGGTCCCTGATGTCGTTGTGTCGGATCGATGGTAGAGCACCACTTGGGCAGCTGAAGGCATGTTCCACCGAGAAATTACAGCCACAAACACAATGTGATGGCATCCTTGATGGTTTCCACCCATAGCGGAGACACAGTGCATCCCGAAAGGAGCCTTTATGAAGAGTGAAGTTGTGCTCGGCAATGGGTAGCGCTACTACCCAGATGGAGGCTCCTTTTTCACTTGCCATTTCCATGGCTCGAGTTAGCATTGCTGGTAGTTCTTCCCTCATGTTGTTGGCACACTCTTGCTGTGTCTTTCTGTTATTTTGCTTGATATGTCGTTTGATGCATGCCTGTTCATCTCTCACTGCTTGTGGGCATCCTTTCACCTGATGTCGAATGAGGTCAACTAGTGGTCTGGTCAGTTGAACCGAGTTGTGATGATTCAAAGAGGCTGTTTTGGATGCGTTGGTGATGCCAAGTCCTCCAAGGCGGGCAGGCAATTCTAGGAGAGCCCTTTCTTGGTCTGTGAACCCCGCTTTGCCTGTTAGGGTGGGAAGGAGGTTGAGTCTAATAGCATCTTCCAGCGGCTGGAAGAGTTCCCCAACGGAAATCGACTGTACGGAGAGCTCATCCTGCCAACTGAAAACTGAAGGTGAAAAACTTTTTCGCGCTTCGCGCGGATTGATCAGCGCTACGCGCCTCTATACACTGCCTTTGGCAGTGGCCATACCACTCCAAAATAGCTGGCGCCGGCCCTGGAATCCCTGAATGTTCGAAGGCAAAACTATGTTCGCACGTAACCTATTTCTAATCAACGCACACCCCACGTGCTACCTTAAGCTAGCTGCAAGATGGTGGAGACTGAGGCTGCGTTGTTGGTGGCATTCTCGATAGCGATGCAGGTAGCTCTACTCGTCTGATAACAGGACACAAGACAGTGAAGTGCAAGTTGTGCAACAAAAGTGCTTTCCATGGAGGGACGACCAACTTACACGACCACCTGAACCGCGTACACAGCAATGAATAAAAGACGAAATCGAAACACGATCCAACTCTGGATGCTTTTATCACCTGATCAAAGTACCCCACCAGTCGTGCAAAGCTAACCGATCACCAACCGAATTGCCGATATGGTCGCGCATTGCCAAGATCTTCGTTATGTAATATCTTGATTCTACCGAATGTTAGTTACCAAACATTCGAATTGGGGGATTCCCCATTCGTTCAGGCCCTAGTGTTTATGGTGTACAATATGTGTGTGCTTGCACATGTACATGCACTGTATGTATGTACACGCATTTGTTTGTGTTTGTGTTTGTGTGTCTGGGTGGGAGTGTGGAGTGTATTGGAGTACATTGCAGTAAGATTTCTCTTACAATGGACTTGCTGCCTGTGTTCCCTCCGCTATTTACTGCCACTACTTTGAATGTGTTTTATACGGTGTACCTCAGGCTCTGACTCCTCCATGTCTGTACTAGGTTTCTACCCCCTCCCCATCCCCCTCCCCCCTCCCCCTCCTCCCTTCCTAAGTGTGATAGGTTTCTGATGACTAGCCATAGTTCAATCCCATTCATCCATTTCTCCCTCCCCTCCTCGCTCCCCCTCCTCCCTCACTCCCTCCCCTTTCTCCCTCCCCTTCATCCCTCCCCCTCCTCCCTTCGCGTCTCTCCATCCTCCTCCCTCCCTCTCCTCCTTCCCCCTCCTCCCTCCTCCTTCCTTCCTTCTCTGTCTCTCCTCCCTCCCCCCTCCTCCCATCTTTATTCATTCCACACCGATACACATTCACACAGGTAATCGATCAGCCATCAATGTACGGAGTGCAATGAGAGTGCAGGGAAGCCCACAAGATCAGTGGTGGCATGTGCATCTTCGATCCCTCCATACACATGAGGATCGAGGTGACTACATGTAGTTACACTATTATTGATAAATGGCAGCAATGGCATTATGGTAGGGTCAGGTAGAGCCCCTGGTAGGGTCAGGTAGAGCCCCTGGTAGGGTCAGGTAGAGCCCCTGGTAGGGTCAGGTAGAGCCCCTGGTAGGGTCAGGTAGAGCCCCTGGTAGGGTCAGGTAGAGCCCCTGGTAGGGTCAGGTAGAGCCCCTGGTAGGGTCAGGTAGAGCCCCTGGTAGGGTCAGGTAGAGCCCCTGGTAGGGTCAGGTAGAGCCCCTGGTAGGGTCAGGTAGAACCCCTGGTAGAGTCAGGTAGAGCCCCTGGTAGGGTCAGGTAGAGCCCCTGGTAGGGTCAGGTAGAGCCCCTGGTAGGGTCAGGTAGAGCCCCTGGTAGGGTCAGGTAGAACCCCTGGTAGAGTCAGGTAGAGCCCCTGGTAGGGTCAGGTAGAGCCCCTGGTAGGGTCAGGTAGAGCCCCTGGTAGAGTCAGGTAGAGCCCCTGGTAGGGTCAGGTAGAGCCCCTGGTAGAGTCAGGTAGAGCCCCTGGTAGGGTCAGGTAGAGCCCCTGGTAGAGTCAGGTAGAGCCCCTGGTAGGGTCAGGTAGAGCCCCTGGTAGAGTATGGTAGAGTCACAAAGAGCCTCTGGTAGGTGCCCCACCCCCTGTATGAAACCCTGTTATTCAAAGTGGGGTGTGTTTGCAAGAACACTTTTGCGCCGGGGCCCTGTAGCAAAGATTCCTCATCTCCCTCGTGATCCTAATTTTGTCCTCTCTTACCCACCAATTCACTGCCCTGTAGAGGCTCCAGTGCTCCTCCCTAGCTTCTTTACAGAATGACTCATTTGGATCAAGGGTCCCTAGTGTAGGGTCCTGAGGTGCTGCCAGTTCTTTTGAGTGCTTCAAAATGTCTGCTCATGAACCATAGTCGCTCTTTATCAGGTGCCTGTGCCTATACCTCCACAGGAAGTAAAATAATTTGCACCTCAGGCTAATGTGCAAATGTGATTCCTGGGAAAAGGTGTATTGTAGTCCTGATTGCAGCCCACTGTCTGTTCTCCCCAGGAACCAGGGAGTCCATGAGTCTTGGTGCGTGTGTGCGGAAAGTGGAAAAGGTCTAGCAAACGTTGCACTTGATTTATCACGTTGCTTTGCTGTGACCCGGTGGAGTGCCAGCTAGAGTTGAGGGTGAGGACTGTATCGTTGGACGCATCCTGGTTGGACATAATTAGATCCAGTCTAGCTAGCATTTCTGCTTGGCTGATTACATGTGTATGGCTCGGTTTTATAACCATCAGAATCATGAATAAGCCATTTGCTTCAGTGAGATATGATTGGTCAAATGGAAACTCAATGTTTGCTAGACCCTCTCCACCTTCTGTGCACGGCTTCACCGCATGTGCACGTGACCGGCCAGGTGGAGAGGGGTTAACGACTAGACTGCGGCCTCATGTACTGCTGGTGTTACATGTTTACATTTACCCACCTGTAGGTCAATATAAAGAATGTTTCTGTCCTGCGAGAAGATGTTCGTACTCAAGATGAACTGGGACATGGAAGTCTCTGTACCAGACCCAATGATCAGCACGTTGAACAGATTTGTAAGCTTGTTTCTTGAAATGCTGATCTTTTGTTTATGAAATCAGTATAATATTATGCCTTGTGATATAAATGTAATATGAAAGGAAGCTAGTGCCATTGCACATTGATTCTCAGTCCAGTCCAGAGTTTGATTCTTGCACATTCCTCTCTCCTCCTCCACTTCCTGCCACTCCTCTTTAAGCACCTCCTTTCTGGGGGTGAGCCCCCCTGTTCCTCTTCCTTTGGTCCTCCTTTCCTCTGCACCTGTGGAGCAATGGAGATCGAATAATCTCACACTAGGTCTGTGTGTCCACATGGACCTGTTCTCACAGTATGACTCCCACAGAGTGGGCATGCAAGAGGTATAATAATAGTGGTCCAGAAGCAACACAGGAGAAACTACACAGAATACAGGACTGGACAGGCACCGCCATCATCAAAGTTCCTCCATGATATCGATTGTACTGTCCCCTTGCCGTGAGTCCGTGATGGGAACCATGCTAGTGTAGACCATGCACACCTACAGGCACTCCTCTAAGCAGCATTGCCAAAAAACTAAAATACGAAACATCTTCAAGTGTTCCCACCACAGACTCAAATGGCAAGCGGACGGTGTGATCACGGAGCGACTTTGACAACAGCTTTGACGATGTCCAGTCCCATATTTACAGGTATCATTTCCTGTGCAAAGGATGCATATGGTGTGTCATATTCAAATGAACAAGGGACCATTACACACACTCCCATCCACTCATCCACTTTGTGGAGGGAGTCACATTATACCTTTATGGAGGTTCGGGGGGTAGATGATTATAATGGGTGTGGACTAGTGGCTTGTATACAGGGCAACAGATTATTATACATTGACTCCCACAGAGTGTGTAGGCCTGCAAGAGGCTTATTGTAAGTAAATGAAGTGCGTAGAAAGTCTTCCAGAAACATCTACAGTATTGGATGGTATGAACAAGGGGCATGCCACAATACTACCATCTCTGTGGAGTGTTAGGTCACATGTCTGCCTCTCACCTGAGAGTGTTGCCTGCTAGCATCGATTGAGTTGGTGGTACATGGAAGATTCCACTAGGTCTCCAGCCCCCAAGCGGGCTTCTTTACCAGGGCAGGGGAGGAGAGGGAGGTGGGACAATGCTAGAGGTGGAAGTAATTTCATGGGTAACACTTAACCCTTTCCCTGGTAAGTTTATTTTGGAGTCAATAATCAATAATAACCAGCTCATCTATAAAAATCTCTTGTGCAGTGACTATGCTATAAAGTCCCCAGCAACCATATATCTCCAGGTAGCCAGTGAGTTGCTGAAGACGATGACGTCACTCACGTTGCCTAGCAACCATGCACGCACTATTTATAGCCGTTTATTTATAGATTTTGTATCAACATCATTATAAAATTGATTATTCCACACACACAAAACAATCCAATGCCACAATGGGATGTTTTAAATCTTCTGTAGCATGCTTAGATCCCTCAGAAACCCCCCAGGAGTCATCACGGTGCAGTAGGATCCTGATGAAAGAGATGAAACCAATAACCCAGCGAGACCACACTTGAATCATCTGTACATAAACCACTATATCAAGTTTTTGCTATTATATTTAGACTTCCAAATTTCATTTCTAGCTTCTAAAAGAGTAGACTTACTCAAACCAGGGTCCACTGTCCCGTCATCAGGACCAGAGAGACAGCCAAACTCCAACGCTTCATCGAGTTCTTCACCGTCTTCGTCGACGACTTCGAGTGCCTCCCCCTGGCGACTTCCCGGGAGTAAAACGGCTCGAACTGCCTTCAGGTAGGTAGCCACAGACCCTTTCCCCCTCAAACTCACTTTCTTCACCTTCAGAGAGGCCGAGGCGGTCGACTTCAAGTAGAGAGAACACTTCGATCACGGAAAGTCGATCTGCCATTTTTGCGGTCAGGAATAAAACGTGCACAGAACGTAGCAACCTAAATAGCCGAATTTTTTAAGACGTAAGCCATTGTAGAGCAATCCATTGCGCATGCTCTGATATCTTTAGTTAGCGCTAAATTCAAAGTTTCGATTTATTATGATTTTCGGAAATAGGGGCATTACCTCGGGCGCTTATAAGCGCCTTCACCAGGGAAAGGGTTAATAGTCAAACACTGAATAGTGTGAGACTCCCACCGGCTCTATACCGTAACAAAGGTACGTATTGTAGTGGTGATAAATTGGAATGTGTACTATTAAGGTATGGCGAATCCAAGCAGCACATACACACACTCTCTCCTCATCACTAGATGCCAGTTTCTCAACCTTTGGCAGTGGAGCAAAGAGACCGTGGAGCACACTGGTTCTACCACAGTGCGTGGGCGTTCCTTTGATGTACCGCGTAGGATAAGTCGGTTATCCTCCGCTATGACATCATAGCAGAGGATAACTTTATCCTCCGCGGTACATCAAAAGATCGCCATGCTGTGCTGAGAATCAGAGAGTTGTAGCTGTCTAGGAGCCGGATCCAGCTACTAACTTGACTTGGAGGTAATGTCTGTGGTAGAAGCCGGATCTACTACGTCGACTCGGAGGTTATGCGGTTTATCCTCTTTGGGAAAGTTTAGCCTCGGCTTCACCTCGGCCAAACTTTCCCACGGAGGATAAATCACTTCTACCACAGTGCGTGGGTGTTCCTTTGATGTACCGTGGAGGATAAATCGCATAACCTCCGCTATGACGTCATAGTGGAGGTTATGCGATTTATCCTCTGCGGTACATCTCAAAGGATCGCCGTGCTGTGCTGAGGATCAGAGAGTTGTAGCTGCCGGATCCAGCTACTAACTTGACTTTTGGAGGTTATGTCTGTGGTAGAAGCCGGATCTACTATGTCGACTCGGAGGTTATGCAGTTTATCCTCCTTGGGAAAGTTTAGCCTCGGCTTCGCCTCGGCCAAACTTTCCCACGGAGGATAAATCGCATAACCTCCGCGTCGACGTAGTAGATCCTATACAAATACCTGGAGAAATAATACACACAAATGGTATACAGCACGAGTTGAAAGAGCAAATCCACAAACGAACGTCCCATTCCCAGACACATCTCAGGGTCTCGGAATGAACACTTCCTACATGTACATTGTACAGCACAGCAATTATGGCATGTGCTAACAGCACCAGTTTCCTAGTGGGTTTGCTGTTGTATACTACGGAGTGGGAGCACCAGATGTCGATCCCCCCGGATGTGTGGTCTTAGGACCACAGTCCTAGGACCAGATGTCTCCCCACCCCATTGAAGGTGCATGCCGGTGGTGGAGAGATAAATCGTCAGCCGGAGACCGACTTGACAACTTTGGAGCCATCAGTGTAGTAGATACCCAAAGTTCTTCTAGCTAGTCAGTGCAAGTGCATGCTGTGCTCTTCTCTAGAGACACTATGCACTGTGACAAGACTGTCAGATATGAGCTGGACTGATGCAGACACAGTGAAGGGTGACAGCTCGCAAGACTGCTGGAGGGTACTGTCCTGTGCTGCGCTAACATGAACATAAGGGCTCACCAAATAACTTCACAAGTATGGAGTTGCAGGGCAACAGTGAGTAGCAAAGTTTTTGTTGAGAGGGGGGCTGTAGAATAACTTTGGTCGAGTAGAAGATGGCATTGCAGCTGGCATTGCAGCTAGCAGCTTGTTCATATGTTTCCAGGGTGGGTGGGTGGGTGGGTGGGTGGGTGGGTGGGTGGGTGGGTGGGGGGGGGGAGGGGGGGGGGGCTCTCTCCATGCACCTCTGTTTTCGTAGCCTCACACCTGACCAGAGCTGAGCAAAGAAAAGTGGTTCAAGTAAGAAAACAGGTGGAGAGGCCATCAGGATGAAGCCACAGCGTACATAGCAGGTAACAACAACAGCTTATCAAGGTAAGTGCATGTGTGACTTTACCACCGCTCGGCCAGTATCAAGTTGTAGTCTTTTGTGTTCTACCTTTATACGTAAACTGGAAGTTGTTTGTGTCAAAGGCTATCGTGCCACGTGGCCATAATTTCTTGAAACCGAGTCCATGTACGTCATGATCATGTCCACCGTGCAGTTCACTGACATAGAATAACTTTTTTCCTTGCTCAGTTCAAAGGTCAACTACATGGTGTGGTGTGAGTGTGGGTTATAATAAAGTCACACAGTCATGGTGTATTGGTGCAACGGTCATAGGCAGTACAGAAGGGTGGTCACACTGTCAAGGGTAATGTGGATGGTCACACATTGTGACTCCGACACCAGTCGCAGCTCTACCACTCCATTAGCTAGTTCTCCTCTTCCCACATACCACTCACTCAGCTCTTCTTAGCAGCTCTTTACCGCCATCTCCACAGTACCTGCTAACTGCCTCATCTCTTCCTCCTTCTGAACAGCAATGATAAACTGGAGGAGGGCAGATAAACACTGGTCATGGAATTTGTATAGAATGGCCATGGCAGGGCTCTAGCTAGTCCAGTGCAACAAATCATCCACAGAGTGGTTATACTCTCTCCATCCTTGGAGAAATGCTTCACTGCTACCACAGTAGACAGGTCTGCTAATGCTAAGTAACTAGCCAACAGACCTCCGAGTATCTCAGGCATGCATGTTACTGTTTTGGATGACTAGCCTGGCGAATAATATAGAGTCTGCTTCCCCCCCTTCTTCATCGTCACTTGCAGGACTACTAACAGAAGCCTATGGTCACTCAGCAGCGACATTCCTGTCCCTCGGGTCTCGCGGGCCAGCCTCTCGCCACACCCACTATAGGGGTGCACGTGGCGAGAGGCTGGCCCGCGCCCGCGAGACTACGTCCCCGGCCCCTCCTCCGACGGTACAAGGGTCTGGGAATCAAAACTAGAGTGCCGCGCGGGGTCTGGGCTCCAGTTAACAGTCTACTTGCGCAGTGAAGCCCTAGCTAGCCTCGTCCCCACATGCGAACAAACTCAATGGCGAAAAGCTCGGCGGGCGCCTGACGATCGAGGCTAGTCAACTGCAACGACAGTAACAGAGGGGGTGCCAGTGGCAGAGGACTTCCCAGAAGAGGTGAACAGTATCAGAAAACGACAGAGAAGCAAACCAGCTCGCCATTGGTGCTTCCCGCCAAAATCTGGAAGTTTTACTTTCCAACCAATCAAAAGCATTATCCGTACCCGCGTTAAGTTTTACCGCGGATTCCAACCAATCAAATGACAGCGCCCGCGGGAGGCTTTTGCGGGTATATAAGGAGCGTCAAGTTCGGTGTTAGTCATTCGGGTCGGTTTAGCTAGGATTAACTTGGTTAGGAGAGCCCTAACCTTGACTTAATCCTAGCTATACCTTCTTCCAACAGGGTAAGTTCAGGTATAGATAGCGGGAGGGTGAGGGAGCATTGGGGTGAGGGAGCATTGGGGGGTGGGAGCACTGGGGGGTGGGAGCATTGGGGGGTGGGAGCATTGGGGGGTGGGAGCATTGGGGGGGTGGGAGCATTGGAGGGTGGGAGCATTGGGGGTGTGGGTGGGAGCATGGGGTGTGGGTGGGAGCATGGGGTGTGGGTGGGAGCATGGGGTGTGTGGGTGGGAGCATGGGGTGTGTGGGTGGGAGCATGGGGTGTAGGTGGGGTGGGAGCATGGGGTGTAGGTGGGGTGGGAGCATGGGGTGTAGGTGGGGTGGGTGTGGTTGGCGCCACACCGCTGTGCATGTATCACAAGTCATCATCATCAGAACAGTTACTGTTCATTGAATCCAACCTTTCCAGCTGTACAGCAATCAGTAACTTCCAGTGGCACAATAGGAAACATCAACCTTGATGTCTAAGAGAGTCAAAGCTATAGCAGATATTACATATCATCATTTCATATAGCTTAGTATATATCCTTTGGTGGATGTACACACATACAGACAATACACACACAAAAAAAAAACGTATTTCCGAGATCAAACGCCGCACTCAATTAGTGGTCGCCGGCGCCGTAGCTGGAATAATAGCCGCACCTCCAAACACCGCCCTTGTTTAGTAGCCGCGGCTAGTATTCGAACGGTAGGCGATCGATCGAAGCGCTTTGTCTAGCCCTCGAGGACTGTGGCTGCTTCGCTGTGAGCGTGAACTGATTGTTGGTCGTATTCCCTGAGAGCTGTCTAAGCGTTTGGCGTTTTCTGAGGTCGATGCACGGGGGGCGAGCGACGTGTGACCGGCGAATCTTTCGTGACAGTAATTAATGACTTTGGCCGGATGATTGTGACGGCCCAGGGCTGAAACAAAACTGCTTCTTTGAGCATACAGGATGCTCCAATCCATTTCCTCGCTTCCTTGTTAATGCTGAGTTTAATAAACGCCGCCTTTGATTAGTGGCCGCCCGAATAGTAGCCGCAGTAAATCGCGTGACGATTAGCTGCGGCGTTTGATCCCGGAAATACGGTACACACCCAGGGCCTGGGGCCGCGGCGGGGGGGGGACATGATGTCATGCGCTGTCATTTTGCATGACGTAAATGCGAAATCATTCTGCTGCTTTCGTCTCCATGCATTGCATTTTCAATGCATCCTGAAGAGTATCCTCCGTGCAAAGACTGAGTGAACTGCTACGTGCCTGTACTGAGCAGCCATGTATGTGACCATGTAGCCTCGTTCCCAGGCCGCGTGGCCTGGGAACGAGGCTAGTGACCATGCAGTCTCACCGAGAATATCAGACTTGTCGACTGCACTCAAGTGTTTAGCATCAGGTAAGAAGTCAATAAAGCCCAGTGAAACGTCAGCACTACTAGTCTGCTAGTCCCGCATACTTCTTGTGTATCATTGTGCACTATACCTGTAGAATTTTAATTGTGCCACAAGCGCATGACATCGTGTCCGACCTGCGCACCCACACACAACAGATGCAGATGGACAAACATACAGATGTGCAACACGCACACACGCAGCACACATACAGATAGACTGACACACACACTACACACATGCACCTGATCCGGGAGCTGATCCTCTCCTCAACAAGTATCTTGTACTGGCCGCACAGTTCCAGGGTGTCCTTCAGCTCCTGCTGAGTGGAGGTGAGCTGGAGTTCCATGGCCACTTCTACTGCACAAGCTGAAACAGCCAATGGCCGACATGCAATATATATTGCAGCGGCCATAAAACTCAACTACAAATGCGTTATGAGCTCATATAGGCACCCAAGTAGTCACCGCAAAAAGAATTTGTACCTCAGCACGACAATTTTCCAACCCATAGCGTCTTTGTAACTGCAAGTTAACTGATACATAACCACATCTGGTTAGTGTTTCTTGCCTGCGCATGTGTTCGTCTGCAGTTTGAATTTTCCTGTCTGCAGTCGATAGTTAGCGTATTCCAATCGTTGCCTCAAAAAAAGCATCTGCTGCAAGTCTATAAATGTATACTGGCTAGACCAACAAGGCTGTACCGGGCTCATTGGCTAGCTGCAGTAATTATCACTTTCTTGCTTGCCTCAGGGGATTGAAAGCAACCCAGGCCAGCTAGGCCTGTTTATCAGTACTCATCATACTGTTTGCTGAAAGCCAGCAAAGTGGAACCAGCATGGCATTGCTTGTGATAGTTGTGACAAATGGACGCCCACTCAGTGAGGGGATATATAGGATCTACTACGTTGACGCGGAGGTTGTGCGATTAATCCTCCGCGGGAAAGTTTGGCCGAGGCGAAGCCAAGGCTAAACTTTCCCAAGGAGGATCAACTGCATATCCTCCGAGTTGACGTAGTAGATCCGGCTTCTACCACAGACATAACCTCCAAGTCAAGTTAGTGGCTGGATCCGGCTGCTAGACAGCTACAACTCTCTGATTCTCAGCACAACGTGGCGATCCTTTGATATGTACTGCGAAGGATAAATCGCATAACCTCCGCTATGACGTCATAGCGGAGGTTACGCGATTTATCCTCCGCGGTACATCAAAGGAACGCCCATGCACTGTGGTAGAAGTTCACCTCTGGTTTTGTTCACTCTGTAAACAATCAGAGCTTCCAATCACCAAAGAGACCCTTACTGTCCACTAATGAAGATCTATACATTGCATGTCTATTGCTGCAGTGATGAGGTCTACTGCCAACCATGAGAGAGGTCCAGAGGGAGTATCGTGGAAGATGGGCAGCAACACAAACACGGCAAACCCATGAGTAAGTACTTCAGTACTTATGCAATAATTTCTAATAAGCTAATTACACATATAAACGACATGCACTATAAAGAAAATCATTCATCACATGGTCAAGCCCTAGTCTAGGGAAAGTCCCTTGTCAATAACTGGTTTGTACGTAGTTTGTTCATTACTAGCTGCATACAGCACAACCACTTTACCAACATTGCTGACATCGGAACACACACGATTCAGAAGTCAGGCTGACCCTCTCCAATAGCAGCCTCGTTCCCAGGCCCCACCCAGCTTTTCGTCCGCGCGTGGGAGAGCCGGGGAACGAGGCTACTCCAATAGTTGACAGGCAAGAAAATGTATAGTCAACAGCCTTAGTTCAGTCGATCAGTTGGCTCAACTTAGTAGCTAATCTATCCCTATTTGTGGAGGTCGTTTTCTCCTAGCACTTCAAACTCTTTCTCTGCTTATCCTCACCTTTAACAGGACAGACATTCTCTTCCGGGTGCTCAACCATTACTGTTCAATGGCTCACCTGGAGAGGGTCATCGTGGTGAGGACAACATAGACCAGAGACCCCCGGTCAAGAAGTGGGAGGAGCTGGGGCCACACCCTGTTCCTGTTAGGTTCATTGTTCAGAAAAGGAACAAACTGAGGAATAGGTTGCAAGCGTTCCCCGAGATCCAAAGTCCAGGTATATCACTGGAATACGGCTTGTGTGATGCTGTGGGGGTGGGCCCTTAACTGAATCTATGATGTCAGCTAATGTCAGTGTTATGGTGCAATGTCCAGAGTGCCTGATGATATAACCACTCCTGATAAGGTATAGCCTGTTTCCCAGATTGACAGGGTGTGGTTTGTTCCTACAATCATGCAGCTGTTCTTCTGATGGACGATGACCTCCTCATTGCAGCTCAGGATGTACAGTTTGCACTCCGAGTCTGGAAGGTTGGCATGGAACCGGTGCATTCCACTAGTGGCACTGCATGCAGTTACTAGAGATTACTAGAAACTACTAGAGATTACTAGAAATTAGTTTACTAGAGAGTACTACCAATGCTGACCTACTGACTCACTTCTCAGCTGACAAGTGCTCTGAATCTGCTAATTATTAAATGTGGGGCAAAATCGTCTCCCAAAAACAGCAATATTGCCCATGCTGGGCGATATTGCTGTTGAGCACCATTGCTGTTGAGCTCCAGTGGATACTAACTTATTTTCTACACTGTTCATTTGTTTTCCCAGCAATTTCCACGTCTGATCGTGGGGTTCTTTCCGAAGAAGCATGTGAGATCTGCCAACAGTATTTATTCTCACGGCAGTGATGAAATGGAGTCTCAGACCGAGTTAGGGAGTCAGGCGTACTCTATGGTGCTGACCGGAGCCGCTTTCATTCACTTGAATTATCTGAAGATGTTGAATAGCACAGGTGTGGTGCCTCAGGCCGTCCACAAGTTGATCGATGAGATGCACAACTGTGAGGATCTGGCGGTGAACGTGCTGGTGGGACTACCTGGAGAGGGTGGACATGGCCCAGTGTCCCGGCCTGTTCGTGAAACCAACCAAGTACATCAACCTGGAGAGAGAAACCGGTCAGTGCCTTCATTCTCTCCACTCGCCATTTCAGTCGTGTTGGAGAAGTCCTAACCTAGCCTTCTTCCCAGGCCCGTGCCGTTTTCAGTTGTACTGCAAGCAACCATGGCCTTTGGTTGAGTGCGATTTTTGCCAAGTGTGACCAATATTTTTAGGACATCAGTTGAAGGTTCTTTTCATGCTGATCACAATGGTGCAAATCCCAGCTTCATATCTCAGCATAGTACATGTACTTACTCTGTATATCTATACCAATTGTCTAAAGAAAGACATGCTCTATCCCTAGATAACAACAGCTGATCCAACATACAACTTTACTGTACATACTTATCGGCAAACAGTTTGGTTACCTCTATCCACACCCGGCCATTCAGTCTTGGCTCTTTAGCCAATTAATGACCGCTTGCCCAGACCAAGAAAAAACCTTCATTGCCAGCCCTACAAAGCCAGCGAAATTCCCCATAGCACCAGGCCCAGACATTTTTACCCTCGAGTGAACTGCCACCCATGTACCTCCCCCTGTCCCACCCGTTCTGCTCATGCAGAATAAGTGTGATGGTGGATTTTGAAGTCATTTAGAAGTTTGCCCTGTGTTCCCTTCCTCCTCCCAGGGACTGGCTATCGAGGCATGTGGCATGACCCTGACCACCTGGCAGAGCGGTCACACTGCCTGAACCGTCTGGCCATGATCTACAATTTAATGGCTCTCTCCCCCTCCAGTCTCTGCTCAAACTACCCGACTTTCAGGAAGTGGAGATCTCCTTATAGCTGCTGAAATTTGGTTAACTAATGATGCAAGCGTATCCGTCTGCGGAAACCTTTAGAATGTGTTTACGCAAGACTTATAGCTGCGGAAATACTTTGACCAAGTTTACACAAGGAGTATAGCTGCTGAAACCTGGTGACCAAGTTTACGCACGAACTAAGTGGTGATGATAGCTGCTGAAACCTGGTGACTAAGTTTACGCAGGAACTAAGTGGTGCTTATAGCTGCTGAACCGCGATAGCTAGGTTTACGCAATGCTTTGGTGTGAAATTAAAGTTAGTGTATGTAACCTATAGCTATAGCTATATACCAAGCAATTTTATAGTGACAAACTCACAAGTCAACGTGTATACCAACAATTAATCTAATTTCTTAACTGCCATGCAGTGGTAGCAAAATAATTACCATTCGCATACATTACTATTGACTGTGACTAGCTCTAGGCCTACTAGTACACTTTTGCAATTGTCTGTTGTGATTTATAATCAATCAGCATACTGAAACACGTCAAATTTTTGATATACTCTCCTTGGACATACATGCTACTGGAGATTGCTCGCATTGAAGTACCACACCCTCTCGGCATTGTTCCCTAAATTAATTAACACGCAACAATTTTCGCGCGCAAAGCGCTGAGAGTGAGAGTCGCGGCAACAAAGTGAAGGAAGGGGAGTCGGCTGAAATTGTAATTGCGCACTGACTATTTTTCCATAGGTAAGTTGTGGGAGGTTGGATGTCAGCTGTCTGCATGCATGCTTGCGTGCGCGGGCCTCGGCTGTCACATTGGTGACTGTCAGCCTGTGTGCGGGCTTCGGCTGTCGCATTTGTGACTGTCAGCCTGTGTGCGGGCTTCGGCTGTCGCATTTGTGACTGTCAGCCTGTGTGCGGGCTTCGGCTGTCGCATTTGTGACTGTCAGCCTGTGTGCGGGCTTCGGCTGTCGCATTTGTGTCTGTCAGCCTGTGTGCGGGCTTCGGCTGTCACATTGGTGACTGCCAGCCTGTATGCGGGCTTCGGCTGTCGCATTATTTTGTGACTGTCAGCCTGTATGCGGGCTTCGGCTGTCGCATTTGTGACTGTCAGCCTGTGTGCGGGCTTCGGCTGTCGCATTTGTGACTGTCAGCCTGTGTGCGGGCTTCGGCTGTCGCATTTGTGACTGTCAGCCTGTGTGCGGGCTTCGGCTGTCACATTGGTGACTGTCAGCCTGCATCATGGCATGCATGCATGCTTGTGGACTTATAGCTAGCTGTTAGCTACATGCCTAGTTTGACCTATACACGAGATAATTTCCTTGCCTGTGTACTCTACACAATGTAGGCATGGGAAGCCACTCAAAAGAGAGCCAGAAAAGAAAGAGGATTAGGCAAAAGAAGAAAAAAAGATGTCAATGTAGAAACAGAGGATCAAATTTTGCATCCAGCTGCAGTAATGAACCAAACCTAGTCAGTGAACCTGCTTCAAGTCAGCCACATATAGACAGCACTGATCCAGTTGACCAATCCAATTCTGATGAGCCTCTGTTTTCAATTTTAGATCGTCTTGCTGAAAGATACTGGGAAAAAACGGGAAAGGACGTTGATGATGTGGAGAGTTACCGTGACATTCATCCAACAATCGTCACAGACAAAGACCGACATATTGAAGTACTAGTTGCTGGCGAAAGACAAGACACCAGTGGAATCGTCAGAGTTTCAACTGAAGAATACTTTTCACAGCTGCATAAACGTGAACTCAAGTCATCATCTCTGTGTAAATCATTAAGGGACCAGGTTGAAACACTAGAAGAGAAGGTATGGGAAATGAAGCAAGAAATGACGAAAGTCCGAAGAGAAACTAGTATGGAAGTAGGACGTGTTAGAAATTTTTGGCGGAACAAAATTCTTGAGGAGGGTTCTCGTGGTGGAGCAGTATTAATGGCTGCATTACGAGGACAGCATAGCTACAAATGATCATAGAGTGTTTACATTTGACACTAGCTGTGACGATTTTAACCACATTCTAATAAAGGTTTTGTTTATGCCGCTAAATTATTACTATTATTATTACATATGCGGATCATTATATTGAGGTACAACCTTGTACCGACTGCTGCCGCAAGGGGGGGGGGGGGGGGGGGGGGGGGGGGGGGGATCAACAATTGAAATGTTAGCGTCAAACCCAGGCGCGGAGGCGCCACACCTGGGTTCGAGTCTAATGAAATGCATGAGGGTGAGAACAGTGTAGTTTAGGCAAAATATGCAAGCAGCTTTGAGAGAGGGAGGAGTAAACTCATACTATATAATAGTATACTTCAATTCTCAGGTATGAGTACAAGCAACTGTCACTTTAATACAACAATAAACTGTTAATATGATTAGTATTACAGCTAGAATAAGTATTAATACATTCAGCACAATTATGCAGTCACTTGACTGGAATTTGCTGCTTTTGTACTGTTCCTGCTGCTGTTTGATCTGTTGCTGCCTCCTGAAGAATGTTCTGAAGGAGAGAAAAGTTTGATGTTTGTGGCATTAGCTTGCTAAATTTCATGGAAGTCAGCTTTCACAAGGGAAGTGTAGCCGTTTGGCTGATTTCTGTTCTACCAGAGCTGGAATTGGGCCCTAGTATACTAGTACATTAATTTTGCTTTTACATTATGGCTTACAACATGTCCGGATCACTTTGGCGGCCAGGTGGAAATCTTCTCTCTGCCTGAAGTGTAGGCACATGGTCATGCTCAGTACTGCAGGAACAAACATAGCCATGATTAAGCTGGAGTAGCCATAACAACCCAATTGATAAAAGTGCTGGATCCCAGTCTTGAGTAGCTACCAGCAAGATACATAATAAACACTCACTTTGAAGTTTCAGCTGTCTGGGATCCGGAGATGGTGACCACACCATAGATTTGGTTGTCTTCAAGTTTGGTCGCCATATCTGCAATTGAACTGAATCTCTTTTGAGCATGCACGTGCATACTCACCAATGTGGTCACTAATACTTGATGTGTGATAACACTGATTGGCATTAGCTGAATGAAAGATATACTGCAGTGTACACCTAATTCCATTAAGAGTGTCACCTGAATGAGGTTGAGGTTAGTCTGGACGAATTAGGCAAAGCATAACTCAGATCATGTGCTTCCTGTAGGCCATTTGGCACAAACAACACAACTTAAGCAGGGTGGTAGGGACAGCCTGGGCTGCCCCACTTTCATCACCACAAGACAAAGCCATCACACTAGCTCATGCAGGCCTGTTTAAATTAAAAGGTTGATGGCAAAATTATTTGTTACTATATAGCTTGTTAGTTGTGTGTATATGCATGAGCCACACAGGATAAACCCTGCACATGAACTTGGCATGCAGCTGCATGACAGCCTCCCATTGAAGTCACCTGACACCAAAGGGACACCACAGTACAATTTGGGGAGACAGAATGGTTTGGAGGTTTCCAATCAGATCAACTGATTCTCTGAAGAGTTTCTATGTGGCAAAGGGGATGTGGGTATGTGAAAGGTGTGAGTAGTAAACATGTTTACATTGATGGTTCCAGCTTGAATGTCCAAGTATGGCTTGTGGGACATTACTTAGCTACAGGACTGGCTAGCAGTTTGGTAACTATGAGTGAGAATAAACTTTACAGCAAATACATAAATTACAGAACATAGTGATTTGTCAGTGGACATACAAAGACAACACTGTCATTGGTGTTGTCATGCAATTTAACGCTCCCATATGCAGCTACAAACTTAGAATAAATTCTACAAACAGGCAAAAATGTTTTGTCGTGGAATGTGCATGACCATAACTGAAGGGGTTTGCCAAACTTGAATCGCATAGAATGAGCTGCAAACCAATTAACTAATGCAAATACATTGATATATCTTGATCCATTACATTCAAACTGGTGCATGAGAATAGTTTCCACTTGTCCTGGTTGAAAGTCAACACCGTCAGATTCGAGATGTTGCTGTGATACTGGGGAACCCAAGACATAACTGTACTTCTTAGAACGTAGATGATTTTGTGTGCCAATTTTCTCACATCCATTGGTGCAGTAGGTGTAGTAACAAACAGAAAGTGGAAGAGTGCTCTTAAGATCAGCTGGGAGGTTAGGGTACATAATAGTGTAAGTATTCCACATCAGATCAAAATCCATATTAGAGAGTGTCTTGACAACTCTGCATTTTGGGAGACTAATTTGAGCTGCACAATTGAGTGGCCAAGTGATCTGAGAAAGGTGCAAAGTTGGAGCTAGTAGCAAAAACTGGGGTATTGCACCAACTGGTGGTTCGTATGAATGAGAAGAATGCTGTGCTTTTCTGGTGGAAACAAATCGCAATAAACCTGCAAAGTCATCTTCATACAATGAAGGTAAGGGGGCAGATGGCAGCTCTAGTTCAGTTTGAAATCGCCTCATAAGTTGGATTTCTATTGAATGCTGATTATTGGGAAAATTACCAAGCATTCCATTATATCTTTCAAAACTAAACAACCAAAAGCTATATATGGGTCCGTAGTCCTGAATACATTCACGCAGATGTGCATGGAGATGCATGTTTGGAGTTATAGCTTCTTTACCATAAAGTTGTTCAAAACGACGACAAAAGTGCATTAAAACCATATCCGCTTTCTGCAAGTCATCTACGGAAATCAGGGTAGAACACATGAGGCGGCAAGCAATGACAAAGGACTCCCAACAGTGATAATGAGGAGGTGCAAGAATGTCTCTGAGAGCATAGAGTGAATAGATAATTGTCCAATTTTTCCATTGATCGGCAGTAAATCCAGCAAAAGCTGAGGAGATTTTCTTTGGTATCCTTCCTACATTAGGAGGCACTACAACATTATCTACACGAGCCTGAATCTCTTCTAATTGATGAGCTGAAATTATTCCTCTGGCAAGCCATATATCTTTAAGTACGTGCTTAGCAGTTCCAAGAAACAGATTGTGCATAGGGTCAATCACTGTGAACCTAATGCAGTTGAAATAATCTAGCTCAAGCAGACGTGAGTACTTTACACCATTCCTAGTCTCCAACAAGTTCTTTTTCTGCATACTGTTAGCATTTTTTACCTCAGTAGCCTTTTGTCGGTGAGAGTGAATGTTGCGTGGTGTCCAAGTGTCTCTATCAAATCCAGAATAATCCTTAGCACCTATATCCCCAGGAAAGAACTTCATAATTAGCATTATGACCTTTAAATCCACAGAGCTTCCTTGCAGCTGGGATGTCACAGGCAGCACACAGTAGCAGAGCTCTAACTGTAATCTTATATCTCGGAGATTCTGAAGTATACATCCGAACACCTTTTGCAGTTGCTTTAGCTCTTTTACCATTGGTTCCAAAAAGGAATTAACATGTGGGGGCTCCTTTCCTAGTGCAGGGATAATCCCTATCAGCAGTACATTCTCACGTCTGAAGCGCTCATGTCTTGGTAGGTTAAGTAGTGTCATGTACAGAACACCAACTGAGTCATTCGTGTGTTCAAACGGTTGAAACCAGTCAAGGTTGAGCATCAAAGCGTAATTCCTAGGTTTTGTAAGGAAATCTCCAAATTCCTTCCATACTTTACCGTCATATATATCACTGGAGCACTGAACAGGGACTTGACGTTCCCTCCAATAATGCAGCTTCTTTGCCATTCCATGCCGTGTAAGTAACCTTTCCAAAGAATCGGTAATACTCATGTACACATATGAATGCCGCTGATAGTACTGCAACTTGCCATTTGACAGAGCAACGTGTTTTAACAGAGGACCACAACAAGCTATGCGTCGGTAAGACTGACGGTGATTTGGAAATTGTACATAGTCACAGCGCTTTGGTGTACTTGAGCCATCTACATTCTTAATCATGCATTCAGTTACTTTGTATATGCTATGTCATCGTCCACACACAGCATACGTTACAAACTTGTCATGTAGATGAAGATGTTTGCGAGTCAAGAACAATGAAGCTGGAAATGCTGAAGCCAAGTAAGACAGAACTGGACTAAATATAACTTTCGCCAGTACATGGAAGAACCTACCCAGGAACTTGAGTAGTTGCTGCATTGCCTGATGGCTAATATTGAAAGCTGCTTGCCAACTCATTAGGAACATTACCAACCACCGAACAAGAGCATCCGAACTTGACCTTCCTTCTGCTGATAGCTGAAACCTCTTGTCTCCAAGGTTATCCACACCACTACCACTAGCTTCATCGTCACTATCATCATCCCATACTTCAGAATCTTCACCCTCACCCTGCATCTCAGAATCACTACCTTCATCTGTATCAACAGCAGAAAAGTCAAAGGCTAGCAATTACTTCCAGATGCTACAATGTGTGCATGCTGCGCTCATGCGCCATACCTATCGTCTAGCTATAGCTATACAAACATTAACATACACATACCCTGTACACTTTCTTCTCCATCAGCTGATGCTGAATCATCTCCCGCTTTTTCACTACCATAGCCAGCAGTGTCTAGTTCATCCTTGCGGCTGATATTTTCTGACTGTTGGATATGTATACAATAATTATAGTTTGTGTCATAGCTAGCTTTATTAGTAGATATGCTGTAACATGACAAATCGCCATAATTATCCTATACAGCTGAGTTTTACCTCAATGTCTGATGGATCTTCTGTATCTGCTACTACATTCTCCGTGATTTGTACATCAACTTCAATCCGAGGCTTTTTTGCCCACGACTGTTGATCAGAATTGTAGTATAAGCGGAAATGCTCGTTGTAAGTCCTCTGGGCCACAGACTCCTCGCAGTGCGGGCACCAATATCTTCCTGGATAGTACTCTCTTCGTCTGGTATTAGACTGTTCCATGATGTCTGACTGTAGCACTGAGTGTTGGGAGTTTGTACCGTATAATAATATGCCAGATTATACGCACACGATAACGTCATTTACCCGGCATTTCGTAGAGCGTCCAATGAGTATCGTCGTAAGAGCGATTACCCGCGAAAATCAACCGCCTAAATCTGAGGTTGAAGGGTGCTCACTTCTTACTTTCAAGCAACCAGTCATACTTTTAGCGATGGCAGTACCAGAGAATAGTGATGAGATGGCTATTTTGTTGCAAGAAGCGCTCGGTGAGATGAGGGAGCAGCGCCAGCAAAATATCGCTATCATGGAACAGAACCATCGTCTAATGGAACGTCTACAAACCGTCGAAGAACAGCTCAGTAGGGTACCTCAAACTAGTAACGCGGCCAGGAGAAGGAAGGAGAGGATTGCAGTGTCTTTACACACTAGAGTAAGACTTATTGCATTCTGTATAGCATGCCTAGCAATTGCAATGCACAATGCATAATCTTACTTTACACAACCTTGCCGTTCGTCTTCTTTTCAGAGCTGCGTTCACAATACATACAATCAGCTACAGCTATCCTGGAACTTAAAAGACAAGTGAGTTACGATTGCTGTTACTGCCTTTACTGGTACATATAGTCATGCAATAACGATTTTTGTAGGCTACTAGTGTAACGTAGTATATTATCTATGGTGTACCATGCACCAACTGTATTGTGACTGGGTTACTACCGGTATTTGCACACATAATATCAAGGTATGTCATCTGACACTTCACAGCATTGTGTTTTCTTCCTACTTCCTGCAGCTTTCTATCGAACCACAACCAAGATATTGTTAGGCGGTTGGAATCTGAGCTTAAGTCTTCCCACCCCAGAATAACTACTGAGGAAGTGACAGGTAGGTATATTTATCATTATTATAAGCACTCATATCAACAGTTGTCAATTTAATGTACTTAATTTGTTGCAGAGGCCTGCAAGACATTCTTTCGCTCAAAGAGGGATGACGGGAAGAGAGAGGAGAATGGAACATTAGTGGAGCACCGGCGAAAGCAAAAATTTAGCAAACGGATAGGCAAGGCAAGTATAATAATCATGATTGTATTCCTATTTGACAATGTATATACCTGACCCTGCAGCTACAAACTGTTTTTATACAAATCATACCTAATTCTATTACAGAAACTGAAAAACAGAAGGAGCGTCCTGGATGAGGCTGCTGGGATGTACTCTTGGTCCCCTGCACGTAGGCGTCGTGTCCAAAAGTTACTGGTAGAGGACAATATGTCATCAGAGACCTCCGCTCCTGAGAGTGATATAGATGAACACTCCTTCAAAGTGAGACGAAGAAAATACATAAAGAAGAAATTTAGAAATTGCTTTTATGACCTAGACGAACTTTACAAAAAGAAACTGTCTCCGCGATCAAGAAGCATGTTGCATCCACGAGTAACAAGCAGGCATCCTCACAAAAGACCACCTCCTCCTGATCTGCCTGTATGGGCAACATCCAGATATTCAGACTCACTAACTACTCCTGCTGAAGACAGTACTGCGCCTCATTAACATTGAGTTGAATTCTGTGATGACTTCTATAGTTTTTGTCATTATTGTTAGCTTATTATTGTATTATTTAACTGTTATTTAACTGTTGTAATTGCTTAATACATTTTTTAATTGCTTATTTTAATTACTGTGGACAGTAAAAGTACACGGATATATTATAGGTACAGGCTATATATAGCGGGTAGCGGACCGGGATGGTGAGCCACTTTCAGCTGCGTTCCGTAGTGTTCCTCCTGCGTTCACTCAGACAAGCCGTACGTATCACTTGTTCGCGCTCCTCTGCGGAGATCTGCCGTTTCCGCTTGACTTTCCGCGGTGCGGAAGCGCAGCATCTTCGCCGTTAACCGCAACGGAAACTCGGACTCACCCGCACATCCGGTTAATTACATTTCAGTGCGGAAAGTTGGTGTTCACGCAATAGGCCGCAAATCTTCGTGTAGCGGAAAGCCACCGAGTTTCCCCAGTGGTACAGAGGTTTCCGGAGTCCTTGCAATTTTCAGGCCAGAATGAAACACCGGAAGTCACGTGAATGCAAATTCAAATCATAAGAGCTCGAGCGCTCTCGATCTCACAGAAAATGGCTTCGTGTGAACCAGGGCGGACAAGCGCTTACAGCAAAGACTTACGCCGGGTCCTACAATGGTATTCTGTACACCGATCACCGGTAGATCCACAAGGCTGACTAGTAAGAAGGCGCGATTGGGCGCTTTGAATGCTGCGGTACAGCATTCAACTGTGAGTCATAAACGCTGCCTGGAAATGACTGAGTCTGCTAGTCTATCTACTGTACTTGTACTTAGCTTAGCCTCGTTCCCAGTCCCACGCCCAGCTTTCCGTCGCTGCTTAGTACGGTAAAGCGGTTTGTGACTACTAGACGCTGATTGGTCAGAGAACTGCTGTCATGTGACTTCCGTTCTACAAATTCAGTTGCAAGATCTTTGAAAACCTCTGTACTGGGACATTGTGACAATACCACTTCGCAGGACATGACAGCACTTTTTACTAGCAGAATTTCATTATTAATTTTATTGTTCTGAATCACAAGGTGAATGCAGTCGTGCACTGCTTCACAAACCATAGCTGTTCCTGAGTGAATCATTGTATCACAGAGTGCCACATGCATGTAATAATCTTTATAATTATGGGCAAGTACATGAACAGAACTAATAGGTTTCACATGCATATTCATAGTGGTTGAACGAGTATGTTTACATGCCACCCTATACCTGGGATTGAGAGAGCAAGTTACCCCATTAATGCACAGCTGCTCAAAACACCACTCCGGTCCATGCAGGTGAGTTTTCCATATGAGGCTCTATAAAAATTCACTTGCAGTAACTCCATGCACAAGCAGGAGTCAAATCCTTGCACTATAATATTCCACTATATATAAATACGATTTCTTGTTCATGTGAATCGCAGCTGAGAGACCTGCAGAGATGCAGAGAGAATGGTTCGTTAACAGACATCAGCCCATGGATATCCCAGGGCATTATATTGATCTTGTCTCTGAAGAGGTACATCACTGATGCTGTAGCATAAACTCAGGTGTTCACAGTGTCTGTTGCTGTGACCAGCTCATGGAACAAACTTTCAATGCCTGTTCCAGATCGTCCAGGATGTCCTGGATATCTTCTAGTCCGGATCTGAAATGCGAACATTGCCAGAGGCCCCAAGTAAGCAATGTTGCTGTCTAAATTAGCCCACCCTGGAGTGGCCACACTCTCATTCAGTCTCCACCCATCTTGTACTAGTCTCGTGCCCAGACCCCCTATTGAGGGTCTGGGAATGAGACTAATCTTGTATAAGTAGAAATGGGTGGAGCCTGCAAAAGCTGGTGGGGCCTTGGAACTAGCTGGGCTCACCTGTGTATCAGATAATATTATGCCTAGTTTCTCTCTCTCCTCAGCAGGGATGGAAGCGTGGGTCATTGTTAGCCTCGGTCCCAGGCTCTCTCCTCTAAAAACGGGGGGGGGGGGGGGGGGGGGGGGGGGGGGGGGGGGGGGACCGAGGCTAGGTCATTGTAGCACTGCATTGGGAAACGTGGCTTTCAGCTGTGCAGTGGTACGTGTTACAAGATGTCAGTAACAGCTGTACACATGCACAGTGCACCTTTGTAGCAGCTAATTAAGAACTTCTTGGCATTCTCCATCGATCCTTTGATCCTGAAGGAGACCATTACACTAAACCCCTTACACTGCTGCTCATCACCTCATGCTGGGGGTGGCTGGGAAGGCCTGCCAGAGAAGTACCAGGGTCTAATTTCCCAGGACACTTTACGCTCTCTTGAAACTGGGTCTAGTAGTAGGAGTGTCACATGTCTCCAGCTGAAACAGCTTTCCAATATCTCCTCTCCATCGTGCATACAACACACACCCACACCCGACACACATCCATCTTCACCCACCAACCTACCCACACTTACACCAACCCCACCCACACCTACACCCACCCACCCAAACACCATACCCACCCACACCACCCAAACACCATACCCATCCACACCACCTGCACCACCCCCTGAACACCATACCCACCCACGCCCACACACACCTACCCATACCTACACCCACCCACCCAAACACTACACCCACCCACACACACACACACTACACCCGCCCACACACACACACACACACCTGGGTACATAACCTCAGTGATGTTGGGCGAGGTGCTGAGAAGCTAAGCTACCGCCATGGCACTTTTCTGGTGTTCCCTCATACGGATGTGGAGCATCTTCAGCCCCTGGTTAGCAAGGTAACAGTCAAAGGCACTGGGCACTGGCCCCACAGCTGAGAGGAAGGAGGAGAGAGGGAAGGAGGGAGGGAGGATGGATTTAAGCTAAGGCATGTAGCATTTAGATTATTGACGCACTCATCTGCAGCTGTTCTCCGAGCTCATCACTGTTAGTACAAATCACACCCATACACACGTCCGAGTGGCCTGCAGGAACGACAGATAAGCGTCAACAGAATAGACACTGTCTTCTTGTGCTGCCACGATATACACTGTATCGACATCGCGATATAAAATTTCATGACCATAGAATATCTCATATCCTGGCAGCACTAGTGAAATGAAATTGGCTGACAGACATTACTTGATTGAGGGAGGATGTTGTTAATTGAATAATGCTTAGGTGAGATAAACAGTCACTGTAATCCTAGTGGGGTCAGCCACCAGACTCAGAATTCATAGTGGTTTTAGCAGCATGTTGGGACATGAGACATACATGTGACATACAGTATCTCATCTCATGGCAGCACTACTGTAGTGAAAACTCAAGTTGCCCAGCAACTAACCGTTAAGGTATTTGGTGACCGAGTGGTAGACAATGTTGGCTCCCAGATCCAAGGATCGTTGGAAGTATGGTGTCAGGAACGTGTTGTCAACCACTACGATAATATACTCTGTGGGTGTGTGTGTTTCTGTGTGTGTGTGTGTGTGTGTGTGTGCATATGTACAGTCAAACCTCCGATAGTGGACCCTCCGAGATAGGGACACAATCATTACTCTCTACAAAGGACGCTTTTCAAGGTCCCAAATAATTGGTTTGCCTATATGGTTCTCATACATTTTGAACCTCCGAGAAGAGGACAACCTCTCTACAAAGGACAAAAGACTTGAATTTATATTGTTCCCAAAGTGTCCTCTGTTCGGAGGTTTGACTGTATTATGTATGTTGTATGTGAAGTTAATTCACCCCTTACACCCTTTACACCCCCCCCCCCCCCCCCCCCCCCCCCCCCCCCAACCCCCACACCCCCACCCACGCGACACACACCCACAGCGACAAGAAGAATGGCCGGGTTAGCCGCGTTCCCAGGCCTTCTCACCCCAGCGTTTGTCGCTTGCAGTTAGTACAGCAAGCAACAAATGCTGGGGTGAGAAGGCCTCGTTTGTCGCTTGCAGTTAGTGGTCCTGGGAATGAGGCTATGACCGACAAGCAATGAGATGCTGTGTGGGGTGTGCTCATGTGTTCATGTGCGGAGTGGCGGCCCTGTGACCCAGTTGGCATTCTTATCCCATGGCGTCTGCCTCACACAGGCAATAGGTACGTAACCCTTAGCACTCATCCTGCTACTTGCAAAGTAAGTATTCTTCTTTGTCATTTCCCCTTAGTATTCTTCTTCACGGCCGCTACCAGCGCCTCGAAGTCATTCATGTCCACAAGAGTGGTCTGCACACCAAAGTTGGCGAACACCTTCATGAAGTACCGATATGTCCCTAGCGGGAGAGAGAGGGGGTACTGTACATCTCTAGCTAGTAAAGTGCTCAAAGCTAGCTGCTATACACTGCGAAAACCTATTCAACCTAAGTCAGGTTGCACATGTGATGCCAATGTGAGCACCAGGGATGTGCATGTGATGCCCATGTGAGCACCAGGCCATCACATGCACATCCCTGGTGCTCACATGGGCATCACATGGTGCTCATATGGTGCTCACATGGGCATCACATGCACATCCCTGGTGCTCACATGGGCATCACATGCACATCCCTGGTGCTGGCAATATTATGATCGACCAATAAGAAGGGTTCAACACCAGATCCAGAGACTAGCCTTGTGTGCAGGCTACTGAGACATGACATACTTATACTCACCATGCTTGCCTCCCTCCAGCGTTGCAATACACGTCTAGAACACGTCCCGAGTGGGGTTGCCTCCGCGGCTCTAGCCATAGGGATCCTGTACACAAAACAAGACAAACACCTTTGAACGACAACTATGGTCTTCAAGCTTGGATCTTGACATGGGAGACGGACTACCCCACTGCGTGAGTGTGAATCTAATTTGCCTGGGCTTACACCTGGGGTTATGGCAGCTTTCCGCTGTCGTGAGCAGACTTGGCTGCAGCAGGTTTTGCTTTCTGAAAGCTTTCTAGAGACTGTGATGATTCTACTGTTCATTTTCATGCCCAAGCAACTTCAGTATGCAAAAATCCTCTCACCGGTTTGCCTGGTTCGTCCTGTAAAGGTAGTGGAGACCGAGATGGGCGAGACCACGGCCTTGGACCGCCACTGGTCAGGATCCTGTCCCGCGTGAGTGGCCAGCGTTCCCAAGCTCGATCTCTCGATCTCGTGCACGCGTACGCGCGTACGCGTGCTAGTTAGAGCCACGCCCACCCACACAACGCCCATTTGACTTTTGACCCTAACTAACCGCAAGATGCGTATGCATGAGCGCTCGAGCGACCGTTCCTGAGATGCCAAAGAGAAGAAGGGCATTGACCAGCGAGTGAAGGGAAATGTCAAGGTCGGTGATGGAATGGTAGAGGTTTTGTCAATACCGTCTGTTCTAGAGAGTATAGGCGTGGAGGGTGCATGTCATATTGAATTTGGACCCCCCCCCCCCCCCCCCCCCCTAAAATGGAACCCCCGGAACAAATTTTTCAGTAAACGCTTAAAATATATGGACCACCGGAACAAATTTTGTCAGAAATGTACTGAAATATAAGGACCCCTTGTGAAATATTGGACTCGTCCATTATGTTTCAAAGCCCAGTTGAATGCTCTGGAAAGTAAATAGAGCGGCTGCGTTTGACGTCACCGGCCGTAAAACAACCGAAACGTCCTCCGTTATATTCCGTTTCTCTCATAAGACTGCATGGCAAGAAAGCAGTAATTTCTACAGTGATCTCAGAAACGCAAGCCGCTCGGAACTTACGAAGTACTACTGTGTCAACTATCACTGTAGCGCAGTTACCATGCCGATTAGATCGAGCAGCTACGCAACCTCGAGTACAAGTGAGCTACTAGTTTCCATCCAGCTGCCATTGAACTCCATGTTCTTTTGCCATGCGGAAGTACTCAGTCACGTGGTTTTGTTACGTCAATGCAGCCGCTCTATACTGCTGAAATATATGGACCCCCAGTTGAAATTATTGCCGTGCAAAGCAACTGTTTGCTGTTGTAACTGTGAAGCGGGTGGACGGTGATTGCATAATGATGTCACAGTATAATAGGTCAAAGATCAAGAGCGCTGCCTCATGCTTACCCTAGTCTGGTCTCGCAGGCCAGACGTTCGCAGCGCGGTGTGTGTGAGGGAGGGCGGCCGAGACTATGCTTACCCTTTGCAGTACAAGTCAGCGCCTGAGCCTTCGCAACAAGTAGCGTGAACTGGGCGGCTGTTGATTCATCCAAGCTACCATCGAGAACAAGTGCTACGAAGGTTCGTAATAATTTCGCCATGCAGTAGCGTCCAAACACATCATGAGAGTTGCTGATGCTGCAGTAGCGTGGATATCTCAGTCCTTAACGGCCCAGCAGCCGCTAACTACCTGTATAGACCAGCGATAGGCTATGTAGCAGCTTCTGTCAAGTTGCAAGTGTGCACATTTTACGTACACGTAGGTGGAACTAATATTTCAAGGTAGGTCCAAATTGTTTTGAAGAATTTGTTCTGGGGGGAACGTATTTTACGGGAGTCCAAATTTAACGTGACATGCACCTATGGCATCGGTATTTTCATACATCGTAACTGCAGAGTATTACTCTTAGTCTCTTACCTCGTATGTGCAATGATACTACCTGTACCTGTGATGAGGTATCCGTCCCTAGCCTCGTTCCCAGTCTCCTCCCCAGCTTTACTGTACAAGGGGGTGACACTCCCATTGATGTCGTACTCAGAGCTGCGAGCGGGGTCAAGAAATCTTGACCGTCATTTTTGCTGCTTGACCGCTTGACCGCATCGCAAAAAGACTCTTGACCGTTTGACTGCGCTGTATTTCAGCCGTTGACCGCTTGACCACCGATAGTATACGGAAGAATGCGTAGCGACTGCAGCCTTTCCTTAGCATACGGGGTCAAGATTCGCTGATAAGCCCGGTCGCAGCTCTGACTACAGCGTGTATGGGAGCGTCACCCCCTTGCTGTACAAAAAGCCGGGAGAGGATCTCATCACGTGCACGATAACGAAAGACAGCTCGCAAAACGCTGGTGCCTTGGTGAATTCGCGGTTAGTTAACTGCCATAGGTCGGCAAAGTAGTGTTTATATAGCGGATTTCCTGTACTAATGCATAATGGTATTGTCCGCCCACCCACATACTATTCTTGGGAAGTCCCGGATGAGAAACTAATATGCACCAAATAGTGGCCTAACCATGGATATTGAACAGAGACGTTACTGAGCACACAAGTTGCAAAGTAATCTCATTGCCATGGCAATGGCTACAAACAATAATGGTGCTCGTAACTACCCACAGGAGCTTTGGCAGCTTAAGGTCTGGCCTCATTCCCAAGCGCTCGTAATTGAGCACCTGGGAACGAGGTCAGACAAACTGAATTCATTGTTTCTCATCAGCCACTTCAATTTGGGTGCGGGCGGCCTGACATTTTCATAATGACAGTTAAGGTGGCAGGTTTAAGGGTGATGCGGGCGCTGATGAGAAGCAAGTTACTTGGCCTAAGCTCCTACAAGAGCACATAAGTAGGTCGCACTACTCCAAGGGGCGTGACCTACTTAAGTGCTCTTGGCAGCTACTACCTGAGATAGTACCATTTGGTGGTGCAACTCTCTGATAGAGCAAACTAACCCTTCAGAATGATGCCTCAGGTCTGACTCACCTCGTGGATGCTTCAGCAGACTCTGATTGCATCCACCAGCTCATACTTAGACCTGTATAGCCTTGTTGATTGGGAACTAGCTTATGACTCGTACGGTCGAAGCGAGCAACGTCAGCCCAGGAATACAAAAGTGCTCATAACTCCACCATCAATCTGAGTTTTTTTGTACTATTGGGTCAGTTCTCAACGGCAATCACGACAGAATTTTCATATTATTATACATGTTGATTACATTCACATGGAGCAATTTTCCCCCTACCAGGAGTGTGCTTGTGGGGTACGTACATGTACAGCTCCTCCCCTTAACCTCCTAGTTTGCTTCTTAATGACAGGTGTTCCTTCTGTGCAATTCAACTTTGTCATGTTTCAATCATTTCTGTCCCTCTGCGTAGACTGCCAGCAGTGGTCGCATGGCTGAGTTCCTGGGTGGGGACGGAAGGGGAGTCATTGGATTTGGGGCAGTGTCCGGGCACACGGTGGGAGGGTGGGGTGAGGTGGAGGAGGGCACTGAAGATGAGGTGCACCACGGATTAGGAACGGAGTTCCAGGTGGTACTGAAACAGCTCGGGAAGAGAGGAGACAGCACCACCAAACTTAAGGTTGGTGTGTTGTCACCATAACTAGAGGTTACTAGAGATTACGGAAGATTACTAGAGATTACTGGAGTTTACTGAAGATTACTAGAGATTACTGGAGTTTACTTAAGATTACTAGAGATTACTGGAGTTTACTGAAGATTACTAGAGTTTACTAGAAATGTATTCATGGAGTACTGTTTGTTGATTTACCACTACTGGTTATATATCTGGTTAGCACCCACAGAAACTTGGTTCAGAACCTTTTGTGTGCCCCTTGAGCCATTCGAGGATTGATTTCCCTTGTTTGCAGCTTATGGTAGATTTGTGTGCAGGCTCCTTCCTTGTCCTCTTTCCTCTCATGACACTGGTGGTCGTTGATTTGGTTGCTGTTGTTGTTGTTGAAGTTCCTCCGATGTGAGTCTTGATGTGGAGAGCTCCACCCACTAGCTAGTCTCCTTCTCATTGTATGGGCTCAAAATTCTGCTATCATCCAAGCACAAAATATTCCCTTACCCAAATCGCTATCATATTTGAATACAGAGCCGTCGAGTTCACTCCCTCCCTCTCTCTCTCCCACTCTTTCTCCCTCTCCCTCCCTCCCTCCCTCTCTCCTTCTCCCCCTCTCCCTCCCTCCCTCTCTCCCTCCCTCCCTCCCTCCCTCCTCTCTCTCTCCCTCTTTCTCCCTCTCCCTCCCTCCCTCTCTCTCTCTCTCTCTCTCTCTCTCAGGCACTGCAGGAGTTTGCCTCGCTCTGTCAGAGAGAGCCACAGGACTTGGTCGTATCTGTGCTGACTCTCTGGACAGTCATGTACAAAAAGGCAACTGTGCGACCCTCTTGGACCTGCTGCCTCGGCTGCCCAGAGTGCCTTCGCAGCTGCCTTCCCCATGGACAAACAGAGGAGTGTCTTCAAGTTTGGATTCAAGGCCATCTTTACTATAAGCTAGGCCATCTTCACTGTAAGCTGACATCTAGCCTCGTTCCCAGGCCGTTTTTCTCCCTCCCAAAACGGCCTGGGAACGAGGCTAGATGACACCACAAGTTGTTTCTGTCAGTTGGTGTTCAACTTGTGCCTTGATAGGGTGATTAACTGTGCCCTGAACCGAATGCATTGCACTACAGGCATGGTGGATTATTGCTAAATCTCCCTGCAAGTTGCATTCACACAATTGCATCTCCTTTCGCCAGCATACTGAAGACATGATCCTGAAAGAAACACCAGATACCTTCAGTGACCCTAAGTAAGCAGACCATTGCACACCCTTGGTGTCATGTATACATACCGTATTTCCAAGTGCTTGCAATCAAAAACATTTGAAAATGTTGCAGGATGTAGGGATACCAGAGCGGCAAAAAGTACGGAAACAAGGTAGGGATGATCACACAAAGCAGTGAAGTATATATATAGTTAACCCCCCGTACAGAGATCTTTTTCCATATACGTGTATAATGAAGAAAGGTATGTAGGGGGGATTGTATACTTCACTGTTTTGTGTGATCATCCCTGCCTCGTTTCTGTACTTTTTGCCGTTCTGATATGCCTACATCCTGTTACATTTTAAATGTTTTTGATTACTTATTTATGTCATCCTCCCTCCCTCCCGGGTCTATCCTCCCTCGCTTCTTTCCTCCCTCCCTCCCCAGGTCTATGAATCAGGCCTCTTCTCCTCCTCTCTGCTAGCAGAGGTGTATGCACCCATCCCAGACCCTCAGCTCACTAGTGCCACACCCACAATGGTGACTGTGGCTACCAGTTCAGCTGCAACAAGACAGCTACCTACACACACGCTGCAGTGGGCAGTGGTACGTAGGTGGCATGCAATATCTTGTGTGTACATTTTCTTTATCTGGGAATGACATTCCTCCCTCCCTCCCTCCCTCTCTCCCTCCTTCCTTCTCTCCCACCCTCTATGTCATGCATACTTTAATTCCTTCTCCAGTTGCTGGCATTGAAGAGAGCCACTGCTGATATCAGACAAACCTTACAAGAGCTGGTACGTCCCTTGTTGTGTCTCATTCCCATATCCAGTTCACCAATTCCGTGTTTATTCTCTTCACCCATTCATTGCTTTTGTCCTGTACTACGATCTCCTCTCCCCCTGCCCCTCCCCCTCAGGATCCCACGTCCCCCGACCTCCACTCTCGTCTGGTGCAGTACACGAGGGAGGTGAAGGTGGTGAGACAGCAGAGCAAGAACGAGGAAGCCTCCGACTACAGCCTCCTCAGGACGCCTTCTACCAGGACCTGCTGAGCAGGGTCAGTCAGCATGATCGCTACTACTGTGACTGTTGTAGGCAGTTTTATATCTCCTCTGTCTGTCTGTCTGTCTGTCTGTCTGAGTCTGTTCTCCTGATCAACACAAGTGTATAGGACCACACCTACTTTCCTAATTTGTTCTTTCCCTCCTTCCTCCTCTCTCTTCTCCCACATCCCTTCTTCCTCTTTCCTCTCCTCTCTCCCACTTCTCCCTCTCCCTCTGCTCTCCTCTCCCTCTTCTCCCCCCCCCCCCCCCCCCCCCCCCCTCCTCTCCCTCTCCTCCCCCCTCCTCTCCTTTCCCTACGTCGTCTTCCCCAAGCCTGCCCTCCCTCCAGACGCTACTGGGCAAAGCCCTGGAGAAGGTTGACATGGACCTTGCATTCATGGAGGACTCGCAAAGTGTCACAACACGACCACCTCTCTCTTTGTTTGGATGTTGATCATTGAGGCAAGTGATCCCCGAGGTGTGTGTGTGTGTATGTGTGTGTGTGTGTGTGTGTTGAGGGGGATGAGCTCTCCGATGCTGTGTATGGACAAGCAGACTGAGTCCTGACATGGTGTCCTCATCCACTCCAGGTTCACTAGCAAGCTGGTGAGCCCTGCTGTACAGCAAGCCGAGCTGCAGGCCAATACAACCATCGGAAACATGGAGGTGGGTGGGCGTGGCCTGTAGTCATGGTAGCTGCAGGGCCGTCCATGTACCATTACTGCCGATAGCGATATTCACTGACGTCAGTGACACTACCAGTTGTCACCATGAGTTGTGTTTCTCCCTGGCAGGTGCATGTGTACGCCGGAGCCTCGGAGGTGTTGGTGGTCTACAAGGTTGATGAAATCAGCATCAAGCTCTTTGTGTGTCTCCCAGAGAACTACCCGCTCCAGCCCCCAACCATCCGAGAGGGGAAGCGGGCGAGGGCCGACCCCGCCCAGTGCAGGAAGTGGATGCTGCAGCTGAACATCTTTATGGCCAATCAGGTTATTGCTACAAGATGCTTATAATTATGTGGCTGGTTTTATGCGTTTCCCTATTGGTCTGTAATGTTACACACACGCACACACATATGCACACACACGCACATGTTTGCACCGGTAATGCTACGAGATGGACTACGTACATGTACTGCAAACTTGAGACTGCATGAACAAATGGGCTCAACAGTCACACCACACACACACACACAATGCACAATGCACACACACACACACACACACACACACACACACACACACACACACACACACACACACACACACACACACACACACACTCACACACACTCAGAATGGCTCTCTGTTGGACGGATAAGGGCAGCTGCACTCAGCCTCGTGTCCACAGTGTGCAAGCAGATCATGCAGTCCAAAGCCAAACATTTCTGTTCCACCATCCTCGGCTCTCTTGGGGAGAGTGAACCAGTCATCGTCGGCCGCTATGGGAGCTTGCTCTGCTGGTGTTCACACATAATGAGGTGAGGAGGCTTAAAGGTCAAAGTGTAAAGTTTAGCCTGTACTGCAATCTGATTGGAGCCACCAGATTTCAGGCCCCGGAAGTCAACGGTTTGACCCCAGTGTTTCCAGGCTCCTTCCTTCTGTGCACACTTTAAGCTTACACTGCTGGTACCACTTGCACCACTTACCTCCAGTGGTCAGATGAAATGATTCTGGGGTACAAGGCTGGGGGAGGACTATTGGTATATGAGTGTGTTTTATCTACCCTCTACACTCAGTCCTGGAGTGAGCACGTGAACGTCCAGAAGGCCCTGCTCCCCGGCTTGTGGTCCCTGTTGGCTGCAGGGGGGTACGGCTCGGCCACGGTGGCCCGGCCTTCCCATGCCTCCTGCCTCTCCTCAGCAAACTGGTCGAACACAGGGCCGGCGGAAGCAATTTGGGTTTGATGTAGAGGCGCGTAGTGCTGATCTGTATATCGCGCGAAGCGCGGAAATTTTTTTTCATGGTCATTTTTCAGTTGTCTGGATGGGGTCTCGTAGCACCTTCGTGCTTTGCACTGCACTGGCACTGCTGTCTGGTTTCCGTGCAATCTGTGTCCGTCTCACTCTCGACGTGGAAAGGAAAATTACGCTGCGCTGGTAGCTAGCCCACACCTACTAATTATAAGGCGCCAAGTTTTTCGCTGCTGTTAATCCACTTCCTGGCTCCACCCCTTTCTAAATCGCACGTGGTAGTCAGCACGTAGTTGTTCGCGCCCGGTATGTGTCCAGACACTCCAAGTTTTGCTGCATTGCAACTGGACTCGTAAACAGACTTTCCCTCGAGCCTGGTCCCCAGTACGTAGCTATGTATCCACGGAGGGGGACGCTCAGTGCCGCCTGATGTTTATCAAGTACCATCATGGGTTTGTCAAAACATTGGTCCGGCAGTTGCCGGGTCTGCCGGACCTGTTCCGCCGCCCCTGCTGTTCGGTACGTACGTCCTGCGTTGAGTAGGCCTGGGAATGAGCCTAAAGCCATCCACACAAAATTAATGCTAGAAGTCTCACACCCGTAGTCACTCTTGATGTGTGCATATAATTTTGTTCTATTCTCTGCGTTGCAGGTTTTTGCTTCAGGTGTCAATTTTGCCAGGTCTTTTCTGGATCGGCTGAAAAGCGGGTACATTGCACACTCACAATATCTTAATCCTGTGCCATAAGACTCTTTGAACAGGATATCTTTGTCCAGCCTGCAAGCAGACCACATCCGCAGCTCCTGTACCGAGTGTGAGGTTGTGATGTGGATGTACACCGAGTGTTTTCTGCACCTTCTGGGTCACATGGACCCGAGTGAGTCCGAGAGAGACACCTTCTACCAGGACCTGCTGAGCAAGGTCAGTCAGCATGATCGCTACTACTGTGACTGTTGTAGGCAGTTTTATTTCTCCTCTGTCCGTCTGTGTGTCTGCGTCTGTTCATCTATCTATCTTTCTACCTATCTATAATCTATCCATGTATCTATGGGAGTGTAGCTAGGTAGATGGTTTATCTGTAGGTGTGGTTTTAGTTGTCCCGTCTGTTTGTCTTTCTACGTATCTATCTATCTATCTGTCTAGCTAGTATGTTCACGTGCCATATTTGGCACATATTGGAAACAATTTGTGACCGGATTTGCGAAAACCCGACACTTCCCGGATTTTGAAAAAATTGAGTTAACACCGGAAATGGTAACAGCTACCTTTCATCTTGCCGTAGAGCAAATTTCAAAGCGATCGGTCATCCAGTTGCCGAGATACAGCTCGAAACGCGCACGGAATACGCAAAACTGCTTTCCGTGTAAATGCAATTTTGACGTTGCTATGGTATGTCATTATTTTCCGTATACTATCCGTGTTACGTGTCGTCCATTGTTAAGTAGCTGGACGCGTTTAGTTCGTGCTGAAGCTAGCTAGCCGTGTTTTTCGCGACTCATTCGATAGATAGCTAGGTCAGACGGAGTGAAAATGGACAGAATAAACCAGAGGACAGCGTGAAATGACACCGTTTGTGGTAAGCAGTTCGTTCTGTGTGCGTAGCAACGACTTCCGTATACTAATTTATGCACGACGATATAGCTTGAGTTCGGGCTTATAACGCCGGAATGGAAGTAGATCCAGGCTTTATACTTCGATATCTTGTAGTCCATGGGTCTGCTGACCCGTTGCTGTAATAACCGCGTTTTCGCCGAAATGTTGCTTTGTGACTATAATTGCCTCTAACACAAAATCAATAAATCCGGGAAGTGTCGGGTTTTCGCAAATCCGGTCACATTTTCTACCAATCATAGCATTTGGAATTTGACCTAAATTGGCAGAAACAGCATTCCTGTTGTATAGGGTGACTAAAGTGCCAAAAATGGACCAATGAACCAAAAATTGTAGAGTTAGAATAGAATGTTGCACTAGGTATGGGCATGTGAATGAGATATGAAGCTGGGGATTGTACCATTATGGTCAGCATAAAAATAGCTTTCAAATGATGTCCTTAAAATGATTTTAAATCTTAGTCACATTTTTGTCAAAAATCGCACTCAACCAAATCCATGGTTTTTTCATGATTTTGGGTCAAAATTCAACCTACAGCAAAATGGACATCATTGGAATGCTCCATTGATGCTGATCGCAATGGTGCAAATCCCAGCTTCGTATCTCCTTCCTAGCCCAAGATACCCAGCATATTAGTCTGCTATAACCTGCATGCGTAGTCTGAATACGCATCTAGCGCCTACCCCCCTGTCCAGCGGCATTCTATTGTCCCCAAACCCTGGGCGCTTAATACGTACTCTACGGTACATGTAGCTAACAAGACAAGACTTGCTGGCTTCACTGTGTATCCTTGGTGTGCTGTTGCTCACCAAGAGTGCTGTTTCTGCCAATTTTGGCTTAATTATTGTCAAAATGGGTAGAAAATGGTTTCCAAAATGTGGCAGTTTTGGCATGTGAACAGTGAACACCTGATTTATCTATCTATCCATCTATTTATGTATGTATGTATCTATCTATCTATCTATGTATCTATCTATCTATCTGTCTGTCTATCTATCTATCTATCTACCTGTCTGTCTCTCCCAGGTGGTGCACTTGATGGAGTACAGCCTCTGCCAGTGCCCTTGTGTGCAGTGCGAGGTGCTCTACGGTGCAATACCCAGGATGATCGATGGGCTGCTTCAGGCGAGGGCACAGAGCATGCTCCTGGAACCGCATGTCACCCACCTCCAGGGGCAGATCATCCAGAGAGTGTCCCAGCTGTTGGTGACATCACCGGACAGCAAGGTAGCCCATCAGGCAGTAGGTGTGTCACTTCCTGTATTCTAGTTAGTTATTAGTAGTCAAGGTACTATGCCTAGTATAGTGGAGACCCCTCATGTATCACTGCTTGGTGTGCAATACAGGGTTATGCCACTTCCTGTATACTGGTTAGTTATTAGCTTGCCAAGGTATACTCTGCCGTGTACACTTGATCGTTCAGGTGAGCTTCACGAGGCTAGGGGAGCTGTTCGAGTGGGTGCACAGTCCTCCCAAAAGAACTTCTCTCGAGAAGAAATCAGTTGCATTCTCAGACTCAAGTCCCAAGGCAGAGGCAAACCATACAGGCGTGATGGTGGAGCGTGAGGACTCCAGTGAGCATGTTGTGACCTTCATGTGGCCCGCTCTGTGCTCAGTCTGTGCTAAGAACATCACCGAGGTCTTCCTCTCTGCTGCTGAGAGTCACAGCTCACTGCTACTCACTCTCCTATGGGGATAACAAGTCTCTTGTGAAGTCGGTCTGCAGCTCTCTGGAAGTGAATCACCCTTCTGTGCTGCCACCAGGCAGGACTGCCAGCAGTGATGAGCAGAAGCTCCTGGTCATCTGTGCCATGCTGTCAAAGGCTTTTAACTCTGAGGGCCTGTTGTCGGAGAGTCTTCTGACAGAGAATGTGACTGAGTGTATTATACTCCTGCTGTACTGTGAGCTAGTGCACGGTGACTCGGCTGCCATGCTTTTGAACGAACTGGTGAAGGTGAGTCCGTACAGCAATCACATGTATACACAGGTGTTTCAGGCCATCCTTCTCCCACAGCAATGCCCACCGCTGTTGCCCCTTGTCCTGTTGAAGGTAAGCAGTGTAGAGCTCTAAACACTATTAATTTGCTGCTACCTTCGTCTATCTATCTATCTATCTATCTGTCTGTCTGTCTGTCTGTCTGTCTATCTATCTATCTATCTATCTATCTGTCTATCTATCCCTCTATCTGTGTGTCTATCTATCTATCCATCTATCTGTGTATCTATCTATCTATCTATCTATCTGTCTATCTCTATCTGTCTATGTGTCCATCTATTGTGTGTCTATCTATCTATCTGTGTATCTATCTATCAGTGTTCTAAAGCACGGAACCGTAGTACTCCTGTGCGGCCGTCCATTATTCATGCTCACGCCGCGTGCAAATTAATAGATTTACTCGAGGCGCCACGTGTTCACGATCTAAGCAAAGGCATTGCTCGGAGTCGTTGTCGAGCTCTGATGGCTTTGTAACACGAAGCAAACACAAGATCGGCTATGACGCGTCTTGGAAGACGGATTATCAGTGGTACATTCCAGTGTACGACAGTTCTGCGTCTACCATTGTCGGTCTGTTGTTCTCCGTTTGCAAGCAACACGGCACAAAGCAGAGAAACAGCGCAAGGACATGGACAGATAAGCCGTACTCCTTGTTCCCCCCCGCCCTATGTAAAATCCTGGCGAGAACACTGTATCTATCTGTCTATCTATCTATCTGTCTATCTATCTATCTGTGTATCTATCTATCTCTCTATCTGTCTATCTACCTATCTATCTATCTATCTATATGTGTATCTATCTATCTATCTGTGTATCTATCTCAATCTATCTGCGTATCTATCTATCTATCTACCACTAATACTGTGTTGCATAAGTTACTGAGAGTATCCGCTTTGTATCTGCTGCTGAACAGGTCTTCTCTCCTGTGCAGCTGAACAATGCTGACAAGAAACAGGCGGTGCCGGTGCGTCTTCTACTGGCCGCCTGCTATGATAAACTGCAGACACTGCTGTCAGACATCGCAGACACGTACAGCCAACGAGTCCCTGTGGATGTTCCTGGAACTGCTCATCACTAAGCCTTCAGGTCAGTGGATTTAGGAAAAATCTTTGTGACAGTCATGTGACTGTCAAATGACAGTCACATGACAGCCACATGGCAATCACATCACACACCAAAGTTGCCTACTTGTTACATCCTGCATGTGGCAAAATGCATACTGTCACAGTCAGGTGACTGTCACACAACAGTCACATGATAGCCTCATGACAGCCACAGGCAGTCACATGACAACTGCATGACAGTGGTGATTGTATTGCACTACAAAGTTGCCTACTTGTCATATCCAGCTATGACCTGACCAAGCCTGCATTCAACCTCTAGACAGGAAGTGAAGTGCTATCACAGAGTCGGTAGACTCTGTATGTAGGGATACGACGTACACGCAATATATGCTAATACATAAGAATCTCTCCAAATCTCAGAAACGGTACACTTATAAGCCTTTATAACCACATACCGTTCATCTTCGAGTGTTTTCATGACCAACAAGACTCCTCGCGTCGCGAAAAACCGTCGCGAAAGTACCGCACCAGGTACTCGCAAAACGGGCAAATTGTTTTCTTTCTTCTTTCTTTCTTTCTTCTTTCTTTCAGACGGGCTAGCTCAACGTCGCCTCAATCCCTCATGATGGTTTTCGCACGAAACAGCAACATTTTACACCGAGCAGTGCACCAGCCCATCGCTTTTTCGCAACCTCCAAGTCTTCACCAGGCGGCTGCAGCTGCCCACTCAATAACTATGGCTTCTTTAGTCACGCCATTTTCTCGTTTGTACGCATGCGCGATCACTTAGCAACGAACGTAATTATTACTCAAGATCGCTGAATTAGAAGTGTCGTGCGCCGTTGTGTTTACATAATTTCGTACTTCGAGGTAAATTCTGTGCGTATAATTTATGTATGTTACTACCTACTGTGTTCTGTGAGAGGGCTAAAGACTCAACAATATAAATCTTGCTACTTCTGGTATAGCTAATATTATGGTCTTCAGACAGGGATTACTGCCTTAGCTAGTATCCATCCAGAAAAGGGTTGACTTGGGTCTGATTCTTCAGCCAATGCTGGCAGTGTGAATACCGGAGTCAATATTGCCCATATACCAAAGCAAGGGCTCCTACTACCTGTGAGGACACCGACTTCTGCTCTGTGATGGCAAATTTCAGCTCAAACATGCACTGTTGCTAAAAAAATGACATAAACAAGTAATAAAAAACATTTGAAAATGTGACAGGATGTAGGGATACCAGAACGGCAAAAAGTAAGGAAACAAGGTAGGGATGATCGCACAAAACAGTGAAGTATACAATCCCCCTACATATCTTTTTTCATTATACACGTATATGGAACAAGATCTCTGTAGGGGGGTTGTATACTGCACTGTTTTGTGCGATCATCCCTACCTTGTTTCCTTACTTTTTGCCGTTCTGGTATCCCTACATCCTGTCACATTTTCAAATGTTTTTTATTACTTTATAGTTATGTTCCTCCATCCCTCCAGAGACGGTGTTTGCCAAGATCAGAATCATGGACACGGTGTTTGAGTGTGTGTGTGAAATGCTGCATAGTGCATTCCACCAGTCTGACACACACCTGAGCGCCTTCTCCATGAGAAGACTGCTGTTGATCATGAGTGAGGCAGACAGCTCCCTCGTGGAGGTATGTCCAGCGAGCAAGTATGCGAATGTTTTTGTGCAGTACCGGTTAATGCACCAACTTGTTTCAACAGCTAAAGAGTGTAGTGCATAGACTAAATGCTCAGATACTGATAAACATGCTTGGGCCAATTCGTTGTTGAACTGTAAAGATTATGAAGTCAAAGGCCAGAAATATCTCTATGCGGATACTGCTTATGAGTCTTCTATGACTTCCAGAAACATATGGAGGATGGTGATTGGGTGGCCAGTCTCATGGGGTGCCTGCTCCACTGATGTCTCCATGGCATGGATGGAACAGGTGACAGTCACATGACCTGACTGATTTGGTACATGTGATTGGTCAGTGAAGTTGGGGAAACCACCAGTGTGTCTGCGAGGAGAGTCGGGGAAACCACCAGTGTGTCTGGGAGGAGGGTCGGGGAAACCACCAGTGTGTCTGCGAGGAGAGTCGGGGAAACCACCAGTGTGTCTGCGAGGAGAGTCAGGGAAACCACCAGTGTGTCGGCGAGGAGAGTCAGGGAAACCACCAGTGTGTCTGGGAGGAGGGTCGGGGAAACCACCAGCGTGTCTGCGAGGAGAGTCGGGGAAACCACCAGTGTGTCTGCGAGGAGAGTCAGGGAAACCACCAGTGTGTCTGCGAGGAGAGTCGGGGAAACCACCAGTGTGTCTGGGAGGAGAGTCGGGGAAACCACCAGTGTGTCTGGGAGGAGAGTCAGGGAAACTACCAGTGTGTCTGCGAGGAGAGTCGGGGAAACCACCAGTGTGTCTGGGAGGAGAGTCAGGGAAACCACCAGTGTGTCTGCAAGGAGAGTCGGGGAAACCTCCAGTGTGTCTGGGACGAAAGAGGAGCTGGAAGGTACGTATGTTACCCTCAGTCCATGACCAGGTCGAGTATTGTAGCTATAGCAACAAGACTGCGTTAGGGTAATGCTGCAATACAATCATGATCGTCTCATTTCTGGGACACATTGTATGCTAACACCATTCTTCCCCCTTGTCCACACATGCACCACACATGCACACATGTGCACCCGCACACCCCACCCATGCATCAACGTACTGACACACAGATGAAGAACGAGGGTGGATTGAAGTCTTTGCCTAGCATGAGCTGTTTGGCATAATTATGATGTATTCACAGTGGTAATTACGACCATCAAGATGCATAACTTTGTTCCCAGGCTCTCTCATGCACGAACAAAAATTGAGAGCTGTACTTGTATAGGCGATGAAAAACTGGGAAATGGCCTGGGAACGAGGCTAATGAGTAATGATTGTAAAGTATGATACTTTGTAGCCTCGTTCCCAGGCTGTGTAGGAGCCAAACTGGAACTGGTAGCATCACACAATGACATCCATGCAGATCAGGTTCAAGTGAACTACACCAGGGAAAAAATGCAAGAGAGACAACACTGGATCAAGTTTGAGAGAACACCTACATAGCTACATACTGACAAACATCCCAGATCAAGTTTGAGCAGGCTACACTGAACACAGATGACATCCTAGATCATGTTCACTTGATTCCTCTATATACTGAAGTTTGATAAACCAACTACAACGCAAGACATGTCACAGTTTGTCTCGGGATGGAGTCTAGCTGTTCGTCCTCTGCAGTTGAAGGTAAGCTGGAAGAAGTCTCACAGGTGGTGGAGAAACTGCATCCTAAAAGAAAGAAGCAAATCTTGCTAGCCTTAATCTCTTGGTGGGGCATTCAGAATGGTGCACTTCCACGTCATGGAGACTGTACTTCAGAAGACTCGGTGTCCACTAGCTTGTATGTACAACTAGTCTCATTCTTTGGGTTTATAACCCCTAACCCCGGCCATGCAGTGTTTCCCCCAAAACTGACAGGAAAGGGGGTAAAAATAGTACGAACTTGTATGACCACATCAAAGGACAATAGGCCAGGAAAGGGGCCGGGGGAGCACCCCTCTACCCCTTTGGGGGAAACACGCTTAACCCTGCTATATACCATTCACAAGTTTTTGCTAGCTAACGACTGTGATGTGTTACATACGCGTATGGTGTGAGTTCTCCAAGGTAGAGTCGAGAGACAGACATCCTTCTGTGCAAGGGCCATGAATAGGAGAGGAAAGACCTGCGACCCAGAGTCAGCACACCCACCCTGGAGAGAGATACACAAATTGCATTGATTTCATGAGGGGAGAAAGAGATGAGGGTGGAGGGGTGATGGCAGAAGGCTTGGGATGAGGGAGGGAAATGATCAGCTAGTGAATCAGATCTCGAATTGCTAAAATCACAAAAGGCTGGCTATTCCCAGGCACTCAGAGGGGGAACGAGGCGAAGAATAGTTTGCTGAAACAAATATTTTGGCTGTATGTTACGGTTCTCAACATCCCTATGCCATTTGCTTTGAATGATGTTGAGGGTATGTATGATGTGTGTCTACACGATCTCATATCCTGGAACCACACACCATGTTCCTAGCTGCTAATTAATGAGCATGCAATGCAAACTCCATACTTGACTGTGAAGCACCAACTCACCTCCCTGCATCACCCCCCTTGGCTGCATCAGTGTAAATGTACACATCGGGGAGCAGCTGGTTGAGCACCGACCTCACCGAGTCCACCATCCTGTTAGCCATGGAGGGACTCACACGGACACAGTAGCTGACAGCCACAGTCAAGGAATTGACCTTGAGCTCCCATTCTCTCTGCAAACACTCAATGGTGACCATGTTGAATGCCATGGCAACAAGCTCAGCACTTGCTAATTAGCTATCCACAAGGCATAACTTGGCTAGGCTGTTTAAACTTCCATATGGTCCACCATCTCAAATTCTCTCCACGCCTCTTACAATGGACAATTCTGTACCTGCCAGTGGTGCTGCTGGTGCTAAACTGCTCTAATGGGATTCAGACAGCTGCTTACAGAGAGGCAGGCATCCACTGCTCATTTACATCCTCATTAACTGGTTAATGTAGTTGAGTTGATGTTCAAGGATATGCAATGCCTCTGACCCGACGGACCCTCCCCTCCTCTGTCAGCTGGACAGGCCTCATCTTCCTCACCGTGGGACAGGAGAACACCACCTCACCTGACCCACTTGGCCACACCCCATGACGGCAAACCTGAGAGGGGGAGTAGAACAGAGACACATAGCATTCACAGAGGGAAGTCAGAGAATACATTTGGAGCAGCTGGTACACGATTGTAACGTGGAACTGTTCACCATACAATGTTGTCCTGGCCTGAAAGATTAGGTCAGTCTGCAGGTCAGGATGAAAATCCATAGCAACCAACCTTGACCTCCAGGTCATTGTCTTGGAGGAACTTCTTCAGGAGAGGGACCACACACATTCTGTAGTAGTCCACCTGCAGGGGCGACCAAGAGAAGTGGGTCCACTGAAGAGTGTATGGTGTATGATATTACCAGTGTACAACCTACAGATGGATCACCCGGCCCATTGGTTAACCCTCTCAGTGTGATGCGGACTGGCTACTTGGCAAAGGGTGCCAGGAGTAGGAGGGGCTCTAGGAAGTACCCGATAGATCGCTGCTGGCTGCAGTCGTGGTCCAGTGTACCCCAGTACCCCCTAGCAATAGACCAGGGTGGTAGAAGAGGCTGGTCCCTCTTCAACAATGACACCCTTAGATGATATTCTCCTAGGCATCACAGTTGAGTTACCTGTCTTGTTGACTTCAATTCTGGACCCATTAGTGAGCTTGTCCAGCAGTCGAATGAGGCCAGCTTCAAACTCTATAGGGAACATTTTATTGTGTGGAGTGAACACAGTCCGTACCATGGTGACCTCTGAGCTAATTAGCTGATCCGAACTGGACGGGAGCTGAGGGCATGGCCAGCACTAGTTGCTGGCGGAGAAAGTTACATCCCTTGTACGTCAGCACCCGAGCATCCATGTTCACGGTCTATGCAAGCGTCATGCATTGATGACAACCCCTCCTTCGAACACCTTCCTCCCCCTCCTTTCCATTCCTCCTCTCTCCACCCCTTCTCCCCCTCTTCAATCAACAGATTATCGACTGTAGCACACCACAGCCTAGTGTAGCTAGACTCTCGCACAGAAGAATAGAAGTAACTAGAGGTCAAAGTACCCATTAGCATTTCTAGGACTACTGGTATTCTTTGATTTTATTATGGTGTCTGGTGATTGATGACGCACGTACAACACTATTGCAACTACCATACACAGCATAGATTATAGTCTCATTCCGAGGGGGGTCTGGGAACGAGACAAAGGACAGATTAGGTGCCTACGCCAAAATTCCCATACCGGTACCTACATCAATAGTTGTACTGCAAGTTTGAGCTGCATGCAGCGTCAATTCACATGCTACAGTTTATATTGGTCGAGCTGGTGTTGGTTCATGCAACTCTAAGATGTGCCTCGACCACCTCAACATACTAATGGCTGGTTGCAAATTACCTCGAAGCAGAGCTGGAGCAAGGTCCTGGAGCTGGATAGATCGAGTGAGTTACTTTCTTCTTAACCTCCGCTTGGGGTGCACGTGGGTGCTCTATAATTAGAATCGTTAGCGTGCGCACTAAATAGGATGTCTCTCTGCCAGCATGTGCCAGGGCTCGAGATGATCATATGAGCAAGCAGAGGAAGGGCCAGTCTTCGTCCGGCAGGACGTTCAAATTCATCCACCAGAGCCTCACCATCAGCGATGTCAACTTCCGCAAGCAGACCATCATTGTGAGCGGTGTTCACGTATGCCAAACTGGCACATTTCAGAAACCATTTTCTACCAAATTTTGTCATGTCAATTAAGCCAAAATTAGCAGAAACAGTACTCCTGTTCTGTAGGGTGACTGATGTGTCATTTCTGAAAAAAAATGGAGCAATGAACCATAGTTGCTAGAAGCAGCACTCCTGCAGCTGGTAGTGACAGTGTACCGACAGTGAAGCCAGCAAAGATCTAGTCTTACTACATGTGCGCTAGTTGCCACTTGTTGTGGAGAGCTTCCTGCATGCGTGTCGTTCCCAGGCCGCCTACACCTTCATTTTGTGATCGTTTACAGTATGCAAAATTACTGTAAGCTGTCAAATACTGGTTGTATAGAAGGCCTGGGAACGAGGCTATGCATGCAATTATAGCACACTAATATGCTAGGTATCTTGGGCTAGGAAGGAGATATGAAGCTGGGATTTGCACCATTGTGATCAGCATGAATGGAGCATTCCAGTGATGGCAATTTTGCTGTTGGATGAATTTCGACCCAAAATCATGAAAAACCATGGATTATAGCCTTTGGTCAACTGCGATTTTTGACAAAAATATGACCAAGACAAAAATCATCTTAAGGACGTCATTTGAAAGCTCCTTTTATGCTGATCACAATGGCACAATTCCCAGCTTCATATCTCATTCACATACCCATGCCTAGTGTAACATTCTCTTCCAATTCTATTCTCTCCCAATTCTATTCTCTCAATGCCAGTTTTGGTTCATTGGTGCATTTTGGGCAGAAATGGCGCACCAGTCACTCTATAGAACAGGAGTGCTGTCAGATTGCCACATCGATCTCTTCCATCCAGGTTATGCCGAATTGACGGTCTTCCCACTCACCAGCACTGGGAAGCTCTGGCGCCTCCCGCTCAACTGCTGCTGCAGACAATGCTGCATTCTCCAGGTCACAGTTAATAGCAGCCACAGCGCCAACTACTCGTATTCTGACCCCACCCTCTCTATCTGCCCCCCGGATACAAAGAAGTAAGTCACCATTGAGAGGGATAGCCTTGGGATGTGTTTGGGTCTGATTTCCAGGTGCCTAATTTTGTTGCTTGTGGTATGAAGATTCCCAGGCCTCCCCTGGCCTCCCTCATTCCCAGGTCTTCCCTGGCCTCATTCCAAGGTCTCCCATGACCTCATTCCCAGGTCTCCCCTCACCTCATTCCAGGCCTCCCCTGGCCTCATTCCCAGGTCTTCCCTGGCCTCATTCCCAGGTCTTCCCTGGCATCATTCCCAGCCTCATTCCCCTGGCATCATTCCCAGGCCTCATTCTCAGGTCTTTCCTGGCCTCATTCCAAGGTCTCCCATGACCTCATTCCCAGGCCTCCCCTGGCCTCATTCCCAGGTCTTCCCAGCCTCTTTCCCAGGTCTCCCCTGACCTCATTCCCTGGTTGGGGGCACTATTTGAGGCTTCGCCTCATTCCTAGACCCTGAGAACCTGGGAATGATGATATTTGAGGCTCCACTCACTGACCAGGTGTACCTCTGTTACAGGCGCAACCTGGAGTACGTCACCACGAGGCCATCCAGTCATGTGACAGCGACTGTGCTGCTAGCACGGTAGAGTTAATCGTCAAGATACCAAGGGTAAATACATATTTATTTTAGCAACCATTTGTCTTGTCTGTTGTATCGTGTGTGTGTGTGTGTGTGTGGGGGGGGGGGGGGGGGGGGGGGGGGGCAGCAGCAGATATACATGTATCTATAGCCTCTCACACCTCTCAGACATGCACTCTGGGATTGATGTACGTGTTTCACATGGTTTGCTTGTCATTTCAGGACACGTATGACAGTTCCGGACGGCTGGAGGGGAAGCCCCTGTGGGTGATGATTGAGTTCTCTCTGGAGCAGCCAAGGGGAGCAGTGCAGTTTGTCATCCTGCCAGGAAGCTCCCCGGAGGCTATGGTGGGTCAAGGTGTGTGTGAAAGGGAGTTGAGTGAGTATGTGTGTGAGGGGGAGGGGAGGGGTGCAGTTTGTCATCCCGCCAGGAAGCTCCCCGGAGGCTATGGTGGGTGAAGGTGTGTGTGAGGGGGTGGTGAGTGAAGATGTGTGTGAGGGGGAGGGGAGGGGTGCAGTTTGTCATCCCGCCAGGAAGCTCCCCGGAGGCTATGGTGGGTGAGTGAAAGTGGGGGAAGGGAGGGTGGTTAGGATAGTTACAATTTTCAGCAACATGTTCATGTCTTCACCTATGGATGGGAGAACTCATCAAGGTTGGAACAATGTCACATGACATGATGTCACATGATGCTGTGTGATGCCATATGTTGTCACATGATGCTGCATGATGTCATGTGATGTAATGTGACATCATGTGATGTATGTGTATTTCCTGGCAGTGATGTGATGCATCCGTGTTGTGTTATTTCTCAGGTTGTGGTTCCCGTGTGTTGACTCATACACGGAGCCTTGCCACTGGACTCTCAGCTTCACTGTTCCAGCTGCCATGGTGGCCGTCAGCTGCGGAGATCTCACAGAGCAAGTGTGTGGCCAATTGTAATACATTGTCACTGTGCAGATCACTTGACATTGACTGTGGTAATCCACACAGCTGTTGTCCCCGGACATTGCATTATTCTTTGACTGTCCCGACGACTGCACCCTGCAAACCAGTCTATATACGGCAAATGTTTGCAGACTTTGATGAAGTACATGTGTACTTTTCATTGCACTATGATTGGAATATGCTTTACTAGAGATTACTATAGAATACTAGAGATTACTGTGTACCATTATCCATACTGTACCATCCATCCCAGCTGTTTCGAAGTGTATCCCGACCCAGTGATGCAGGAGGTCACACTCTTCTGCCTGCCTGGTCTTATGCCTGTACTCAAGAACACCTTCCAGTTTGTTCACGAGGTGGGGAGAGAGAGGGGAGGGGGATGAGGGCAACTCAGTGTACTCCGGTACTTCACCATCTGACTACCCCCTTCCTACTCCTATCCGCCCCCTCCCTCCCCCCTCCCCTCCCCCCTCCCACCCTCCCCCTCACCACCTGTTTAGGTGTTTGGTTTCTCTGAGGAGCTCCTGAGTGCACGGTTCCCCCACTCCAGCTACAAGCTGGTGTTTGTAGACCACACCTACCAGGAAGCTGCCAGCTACTCCACCCTCGGGATATTTAGATCCCTCCCTCCCTCCCTCCTCCCTCTCCCACCCTCCCTCCTCCCTTATCCCACTCCCTCCCTCTACCATCATCCCTCGTCCCTCTCTCCCCCCTTCCTTCCTATCTCACCTCCCTCTCCCTTCTCCCCCCCCCTCCCTCTGCCCCCCCCCCCCCCCCCCCCCCCCATCCCTCCTCCAGCACTAACCTCCTACATTCAGCTCGGATCTTCGACCAAGTGCCCCACATGAGGCGGCTCATATCACTGGCAATCGCGAAGCAGTACTTCGGCTGCTACATACAGTACAGCCACAACTCTGGTTGGTTGGTTAATGGAATACTCCCCTCCCAATCCAGTTCAATTGAGCTGATTTTTTTTTTAATCCCGTGACGCCAAATCTGAAACGCCTGCATTCACAGAGCATTGGTTCTGACCCCTCAGGCCAGAATTTCAGTTGTGTGGAGGGAGCTAGGGTGGGAGAGGGAGGAGGTGGAGGGAGCTAGAGCCGCCCGAGCTCCCTCCACCTCCTCCCTCTCCCACCCTAGCTCCCTCCACCCCTTCCTCTCCCACGTAAGCTCCCTCCGCTACAGTTGTGTTCGTTTGAACGATTGTGCATTCGTTTGCAGCAAGACAGCTGCGCCATGTAAACGGTGAAGGCGCACACTATGCACTCTCTCATCAGTGTGCATGCGCCGAAAATTTGAAATGGATCTTGGACAAGCAACTTGAGCTCCTCAGTACTCCTCCCCCCGCAAGAGCCTGGGAATGAGACTGGCCCTAGTCGAGTTCCCACGTGTCTGCTTACGCTTATACTTACATTTAATGCCAAGTGAGGGTAGATGACTATGTCCACCGTGGAAATATGCACCATACATTGTGCCGTAACTCACTGCAGCCCTTATGTTACGTGTCCATGCGTCATGGGTCAATTTGAACATGATTCCAAGTCTCCAATAGTTGCTGCTTGATGTTTAGTCGTCTTATTCTTGTTGTTGTTTGTTCTTGTTTTTTATTTCTCTTGTTGTTGTTTATTCTTCTTCTTGTTTGTTGTTGTTGTGCAGCTCGGTGTGGTTGTTGATCTGAAGGAGAAAGTAGCACGATTGAGTCTCTCATCCCCCAGCGTGGTAAGAGTTTGTGTTGTGGGTATGGGTATGGGAATGAGATATGATATCTCGGTTACATTTTGGTTAGTTCTTCATATAAGAATCACGAAATATGCTGAGTTTGCATAGAGCTACAGCCTATTATATCATGGTTCCCTTGATACCCTTGGTTCCCTTGGTTCCCTTGGTTCCCACTTCCATATACAGTCAAACCTCCGATAGTGGACCTCCGAGATAGGGACACAATATTATAATAAACCTCTCTACAAAGGACGCGTCCCAAATAATTGGTTTGCCTATGGTTCTAATACATTTTGAACCTCCGAGAAGAGGACAACCTCTCTACAAAGGACAAAAGACTTGAATTTGTATTGTTCCCAAAGTGTCCTTTGTTCGGAGGTTTGACTGTAGCAACATCCCGTATAATTATAGTATTGTAATCAGATGAAGAGATAGTGGTTACTAAATGGAAACGAATAATGTAATCACACATGGGTATACATGTAGATGAAAAGTAGTTTCAGATGATTACTCTAAAAAATGTCTCTTCCCTTGCATATCTTCTTTGCAAATGGTGCAACATCCCCCTTAGATCGTGTGTTGTACCGTTTCTTTGGAGGGTTGACTGGCTTGACAGGTGACAAAGGGTCGGGGAGGTTGGCAGGCTGCACCTGGTCGGCAGGTTGCACCTCATCAGCAGATTCCATCTGGTCGGCCGATTCCGTCTGGTCAGCAGGTCGTATCTGGTGGGCAGGTCTCATCTGGTCGGCAGATTCCATCTGGTGGGCAGATTCCGTCTGGTCAGCAGATTCCGTCAGATTCCGTCTGGTCGCCAGATTCCGTCTGGTCAGCAGATTCCGTCTGGTCGCCAGATTCCGTCTGGTCGCCAGATTCCGTCTGGTCGCCAGATTCCGTCTGGTCAGCAGATTCCGTCTGGTCGCCAGATTCCGTCTGGTCGCCAGATTGCATTGGATCAGTTGGGTCGGTGGCTAGTAGGAGAGGTGCCACTGCCACTGGAAGTACTGCTTGAGTTGTCACTGTAGGGAATATATCAAGATACGTATGACTCGGTGACACAATGATATGCCATTGACATCTTACCAGTCTTTAGCTGTGACTGAACATCTCGTGGTAAACAGCTCAGCCTCACTGCACAGCATTTCCTCTTCCACGCTGATCTCCCCCTCGTCGTGGTGGCTGTTGGGGCTAGGAAGTCCATTTAAAGTTTCTTGTAATCCCCATACCCACCAGCCTCAATGGAGGCTTTTATCTGTGCACAGGAAACAGTCAGCCCAGAGGCGATGTCTTCAAAGACTATTGCCACCACCTCCTCCTTCTCCACATACGTGTCTGTACGCATGTACTGCAATACCTGCATGTGGTTTATACGTGAAGGTTGTGCTCAAGATATATGGTATTTCCCAATTACTTAGTCATTGACCTTTTCTGTATGGTGTCTAATACACTGGGGCTTTCCCTGCGAAACAGCAACGAGTTCATCAAACGTCTTCAGGACTATCCATCAGTCAGCTGAGAGGTGGAAGGTAATCCAGAAGTTGTGGAAGTGGAAGTGGCTCGAAACCCCTGGATGTAGGTGATGACATTCTTGATGTCCAAGTTCATGTCCGACCCAGCTGCTTGAAGGAGCTGCATGGGAGCAAAAATGGTGAAATGCATATACTTAGGCAGCTGATGTCCACCATGTAGGGACAGTGGCTGTTTACAGAGTGAACATTGTAACAACAATCTGAAGACCAACCTCCTTCACAAAGAAGAGCAGAAGAGCCCAGTTTTGGCAATTCCTGCCTTGAAATATGCCCCTAATGCTCTCTTTAAGTTCCAACACTTCCTTTTTTCCATCTGTAGTTGCCACTGTTTTGCCTTGCTGTATTGCCCAACCAACCATCGAAGACAGCACCCCCGAGGACAAGAGGCTTTCAAATTCTGCGAAGGTGTCGTCTTCATCTTCGCTTACTGGGCCTATTTGGGGCTCTTTGAATGGAATGACCGTAGCCCGAGTTTGCACCCTGTGAAAGGTAGCGGTGTTGACATTGCAGATATCACCTTAACAACAATTGATCAATGTGCTACCGATTTACTGAATGCATTTACCAGTGTTAAGGACTGTTGGTAAAACAATGTGTACCACACAGGGAATACATCTTTAGTTAGTGAATGTGATGTGAACTGTGAACACACCTTTGGTTACCCATGAGGCTAAAATTGCTTGCCACAATGGGTACAGAGTGTGGCACCAGTGATCCTTTGCGGAGGTTCGCAGTCTTGCACCCGTTATACAGGTCCACGATCAGATCGTTCACACCCAGTGATGACCCACTCTTTGCTTTTGGGGATCGTCAATCGCAAACGGCAAAGACGAAATTGCTGCCCTTTCCAAAAAAAAGGCGTTTGAGCCCTTAACATACACAGCTGAGGAATGAAAACCTGTAAGAAGTAATGTAAGAGAAGGGGAACCAAGGGAACCATGGGAACAAATGATATAATAGGCTATAGCTCTTTATTGCATGATACCCTATAAGTTCAAAGGCTCAGGTGTGCCAATATCTGGCATATGGCACTGCTGTGACATCATCACTTAGCAACACACATCACGAAGCAACATCCAATCAGGCACATGCAATAAATTAGTTATAGCATGGCAACGCGGGCTGCATGCCAGATATTGGCACTGCTGATGTAAAGCCCTCGGGCCTGCGCAGCCCTCGGGCTTTACGTCACAGCAGTGCCAATATCTGGCATACAGCCCTTGTTGCCATGCTATAACTAATACTAATCCTACATCTATAAAACCTACAATATAATAGTTCTATACTACACAGACGCATTAATCTGATATACCACTTGGTTAACCAATCAGATTGGTATTACACTTTTTTCTCGAGGTACTGCTGTAATAGAAAGCTGATTGGCGAATACTTCGCTTAGTAACGCCGTTGCAGAACCTGGTTGCTAGGCAGCCTATACAGCTTACCTTCAGTTGTAGGGTTGAAAAAGGGAGCACGGCTGAAGCGGAGAAAGCGACTGCCTCCAAAGTAAGTTTCACGAGTGGATACACCGTAGACGAGCTGCTCGCACGTGCTGTTGAGATGTACATAGCTACGCTCTGGTTCCAAACCTGTACCAAACCAGGACCGACAACCACAGCCACGCCTATTGCGTGAAGCGACGCTCGTGCCATGTCGTGGCCGTGGCCCGAGTCACTCGCTAGTGCTTGCTACCAACCGTGCCTGCTGCGTGTCGAGGACGCTCCAAGTTCCAACAGCAACACTAAGAAAACCACTGTGATGTAGCTAGCTAAGATGTAGGATTAATCTGTGATAGTATTGTCTACTGTGGTATTTTGGATTAATAGCACTCGCAATGCAGTCAGGAAGTAAATAGCACTCGGTTTCGCCTCGTGCTATTTTACACTTCCTGACTGCATTGCTCGTGCTATTAATCCCAAATACCACGGTGGACCATCCTATTCCATATACATAATATGTCATTATGCAAACTCAGCATATTTCATGATTCATATATGAAGAACTAACCCACATTTTTGTCAAAAAATCGCTGTCAGCCAAATTAAGGCCAAATCCATGGATTTTGGGTCAAAATTCAACCGACAGCAAACTGGACTTCATTGGAATGCTTCGTTCATACTGATCACAATGGTGCAAATCCCAGCTTCATAGTTCATTCCTAGCCCACGATACAGTATATGCCACAAGGTCCGCAGCACCGTCCAGTGGCGGAGGAGCTGGTCACCGCCAAATCTGTAGAGGGGCCAGTACGTCAGTTGATATGGGAGACTGAGCCTTCTGAAATACAATCTCCTTATGCTAGTTACTTGATATCCATTCCTCCTGATGCAGAGCCCTGTTCCTAAGCTGACACTGACGCCAGAGGAGGCCAGTGCGGGAATGGCCAGTGCTGCGACCCCGTCTCCAATGGCATCTGGCGGGATGGTCAGGAAGGGCACTCTGGTGCAGGTACATATATAGCACCATTTCTGTAGTCGGATGCATCATCTTGCTTAGCCTCGTTCCCAGGCCGCATGTTCTCTCCTACAATGCAGCCTGGGAACGAGGTTCCATCTTGTGATAAGCTGCAGTGCGAACCAGTGAGCAGTAATCCCACCAGTGGAACAGGCATAGTACAATCATATTAGTCATCTCCATGAACTATCTCTCTCTGCCCTGCAGTCCCTGCCAGTTGCCTCACAGCCATTGCTCCAGGTCACTACAGTGGCAGCTGGTAATGAACACTTGACAACAGGAGCTTCCCTCTTTCACCCACTGCCTTCTGTGACCAGCTCAAACCCAGTTATTGTGTCATCAAGTCCCTCTCTCTGAAGATCTCAACATCACACTTGAAGAGACCTCGCGTCTCTCCATCCCTCGACAGCAGGAGCTGTACCACTGACGACCCCCTGAGTCCCCGCCCTCCTAAGCACAAGCAACACAAGACTGAGCACAAACACAAAGAACACAAACGCAAGCACCGGCACAAGCACAGCACTGAGGTGGAGACACCTTTGAGCTGGTCGTGCAAAGATTCATTCATGTGAAGCTAACTGTTTCCTGAACGTGCCAGGAGATAAAAATTTCTTTGAAGAAAATGGTTACCTACCATTCACAGCAGAGAAGCAGCACACAAGGATATAGCATTGTGTGGTGTCAGCCTGATTCTCTGTCTCCTGTGGCTACATGTTTGTAAATTGTGAATACAATTGCACGTGATAAGGGGCTGGTTGGGGCTGGTCAGCTGCTGACCAACAGAAATAGCTGAAACAGAGCTTCCAGTAAGTGTACATAAGACATCATCATACCTGCTATGATCATGATGCCACCATGCACCACAGCTTGCTTGGATCTGGGCGTATTGATATAACCTTGTTCATCGATCCGGCACTGACCACGTACACACTCATAAGTTGTGGGCAGAGCTTACAATTATTATAAAGATCAGATCAACTGCAGAACACTATCACCTATTTGTAGCCTGATCTGCCTACCATACCAGCTGGATCGTGTTCTTCAGTTGACCCACAAGATCGATCTGTCTGTCCTAGGACAAGAGCTATCCACTGTCCGAGGACAAGAGCTCTCTCGGGCAATTAGCTATATATAGAACCACCAACATGAAGGAAAAAATAATAATAATAATTATTGTACGAAACATGCTTTACAAAGATGATACATTGTGTATATAGAAGACACAGCTAGCAAGAGGTGCGCTACACCCTATTCTCAAGGGCCTCCCTGAGCAATAATAAAGTTCTGGGAAGTCTATTATCGTGAAGCAGTTCAATGAATGCACTCCATTTGAGGGGGTAACCGTTGGGGGGATTCTGGATCCATGCAGTGGTCAAAGACTTTGTTGAGGCAACCCTGGGGATCATTACGTGTCTGTGTTGACCACATCTGCAGCTTGGCTGGCGCAGAATGTTAAGAGTTCTCCCAATTATAATTCTTTCCCATTAATTTTGTTGCAGATCATGTCAACTATCTTCATCCTTTGAGTTTGACCGTCTTTTCTCCACTTGAGCAGCATCACGTATTGACTGGTGGGCTTCTCATCTGAACATGAAGAACAATTATACTAGTCAACACATGGACAATACCAACTTTGACAGGTGCCATTCACCATGCATCTAACCTGTCTGTGCTGGTAGCTGGCTGGCACTATGTAAGGCTGCTCTTTACCAACCAATGACTGCAAAAGCCGTCATGAGCTCCCATAAGCCCATAAGAATTTATATGGGGAATTTAATACTAGGCATTATAATACAGGGTTTTGCTACCTGTCCATGCTGCACTGGCAGCTGGCTATCAACTCTGACAGATGCCATTCACCATCCAACCTGGCCTGTGCATGCAGCTGGCATTAAGGCTGGCAACTTTGACTGTACGTGCTTGGGAAAACAGAAAACACTATGCTAGTTTTCCAGACCCAGTTCTACATTCTGTAATGTACAGAATGGAGAATGGCGCCTGTCAACAGCCTTACATAGTGACAGCTGCATGCACGGGCAGGTTGGATAGTGAATGGCACCTGTCAAAGTTGACAGCCTTACGTAGTAATGCACTCTAGTGTACAGGAAGAATGCTAAACTGAGTCCCACAAGACTAGGCATATACTAGCCTTGTTCCCACCAGGCTAGGTGCATGTTAGCCTCAAATGCACTACCATTGCACAAACTGCCGTGACGTAGAAACCACTGACAAAGGATTGTGGCTGTACACACTTACCAAGAACGTTTGAGTGCTTAGCCACTGGAGCAGGAGTGGTCACTGGTTTTGGAGCAGGAGGGGTCACTGGATTCGAAGTAGCTCCTACTGGTCCTGAAATGGCATAGTGGGAAGGGAGCTGGTCAGTTATGTAGTAGATGTGCTAATGTGCTATCGATTTGTGACCCTCTCAGCATAAACCACCCATAATTTACGCTACTTGGGATCAAAGTTCAATGTTCCTATGCGAATATTGATCGCTTGCACTACTTCTAACACATGTAACAACTGAATGCGTAGGACTTCCCATTCGCAACTCAAGATTATTGAACGCATGCTTGCATTGCAAACTGGAAGGTTGGAATTTATGCGTGTTGTAAGTACAGTACGAGGGGCAACCGCACTCCTGGTGGCCTTTGCAACGCCGCGGTTGCCTCGCCGTAGCGAAGCTAATTATTGCAATTCGTTCCAATTAACGCACATGCCACGTGGCTCAGTCGATCGCGAGCTATGGCGACCAAACTGAGGAAGACAAGACAGCACTCACAACTTAGCCAGTACGGTGAGTTTTGGCATGTAAGCGTCAGTGAACGATAGCGATCACGGCTGTGTGGTCAGAATCTTCGTGTGGCTTTCCTAAGAACGGTACTGCCACCGGAAGACGGAGAGAGCGCTCGAGCAATGGCGGCCACGGCGAGACAAAAGTGCTTGTATCTCCACCACCAAGGTGAGTTTCAGCACAAAAATTGTACGCTTTGGTCACTGAACGATAGCGATCACGATGGTGTAGGCAGATACTTTGTAGGCCACTCGCAAAGTAGTCAAAGGTTATTTAGATTATTTAGATTATTTAGATTCGAGGGGCAACCGCACTCCTGGTAGCCGCGATGCAACTGGTTGCAACTCGCTGGGTGGTCATATAGTGTTTGTGGCAATGAAACCGTTTGAAAGTTGAAGAGAGCGCTCGAGCAATGGCGACTGAAGGGAAGACAAAAGCACTCACAACTCCACTACCAAGATGAACTTCACCAACAAAATTGTATGGTTGGGTCACTGCACGATAGTGATCATGAAGATTTAGTCAGAACCTGGTAGCCGTTGCAACGCCGGCTTCGACTCACCGTAGCGCAAACCAAGTAGCGCAGTTAGCTCCAATTAACGCACATGCCACGTGGCAACCACGCTCAGTCGATCGAACGAGCAATGGCGACCAAAGGGGAAGACACGAAATTATAACAGCACTTACAACCTTGCCAGTACGGTGAGTTTTGGTATGTAAGCGTCAGTGAACAACAGCGATTACGGCTGTGTGGTCAGAATCTTTGTGGGCCCTTCGTATGACTGTACTGGCAACCAACATCGAAGAGAACGATTGAGCAATGGCGGCCGACGGACGACTTGTATCTCCACCACCAAGGTGAATTTCAGCACAATTATTATGTGGTTGTGTCACTGCATCATAGCGATCACGACGGTGTAGTCAGAATCTCTGTAGACCTTTCCTGCGTGCTGTGAGGTTTGATTAGGTTATTTACGCGGCACAATTTTTCCTATACCAGGAGTGTAACGAGGGGCGACCGCACTCCTGGTAGCCGCGTTGCAACCCCGGTTGCGACTCGCCGTAGCGCAAGCTAATTACTGCATTTCCTTCCAATTAACGCACATGCCACGTGGCAACCACGCTCAGTCGATCGCCGCGAGCAATGGCGACCAAAAGGAAGGCAAGACGTTATTACAGCACTCACAACTTAGCCAGCACGGTGAGTTTTGGCAGGCAAGCGTCAGTGAATGACAGCGATCACGGGCGTGTGGTCAGAATCTTCGTGTGCCTTTCCTAAGAACGATACTGCCACCGGAAGTCGAAGAGAGCGCTCGAGCAATGGCGGCAACGGCGAGACAAAAGCGCTCTTATCTCCACCACCAAGGTGAGTTTCAGCACAATTATTTTGATTTTGTGTCATTGCATGATAGCGATCACGACGGTGTAGTCAGAATCTCTGTACGCCGTTCCTAGCACTCAAACGTTATTTACATTAATTACATTATTTACGCGGCACAATTTTTCCCCTACCAGGAGTGTAAAGATTACGCGGCACAATTTTCCCCCTACCAGGAGTGTAACATGTACCGCATACGATCGAAGTGACCTTGCACGTTCAAGCGCCCATAACTTTAAGTATGATTGCTACCATTGTGATCAGCAAAAAACATGTTTTTTGATGGTATAATAATCTCAGTTTTGACAAAATGCGCGGTGAATGGGTGGTTTGACTTTATGCATGCTGAGAGGATCACTAATGTGTGGTATTTGGTGGTATGTAAAAGGTCTGTTTTCTGTGTGTTGTACAGGGTTTTTAGTTCAGTCATGTTGTTGAGTATTCAGTTGTGAGCAGAAGCCCCGACGGTAACTTGACGTCCGGCTAGGTGGAGGTGGAGCTAGCGGTGGCACAGTCAAATCAGTACGCCGAGGATCGGCCAGATATAACAACTTAGTAATTTGTAATCTTGTTCCCAACTCCTGGCTCTGGTCATTTGCATTATAAACAGCTGGGAGGGCTGGGTACATGATCTCACATGAGCCACAACAAAAAGACCATGGTTTGTGTTTGTCTCTTGAGCAAATACGTGGGGAGTGCTTGGCATGTACTAGCTGGGGGGGGGGGGGGGGGGGTGTCAAAGGAACAGGCCTAACAGGTTAGTGCTGCGGAACAGGCCTAGCCACTTCATGCACATTCACAGGCCTGCTTGGATGAGCTCAAGCAATATTCTCGGCAACGCTCCCGTTAACTTCTGCAGCCAGCATCCTCCACAATGGGCCCCCAAACCTTTCTGTCTTGTAGTTCTTCTTGATCCACTTGGCCTCATGCACTTTCTTGGGTCAGACTGGTTGGCTTCCTTTGCCTCCTCCAGCTGGCCAAGTTTGAGGTGCAAGCCAGCCCGATCTGGTACCAATTACTATTGCAGTCTCTAACCGCTTTGATGACATCATAGAGTTCATCAGTGTCTGCAGTCAGGGAGAACAAAGTCATGTTGACATCCAACTGCGCCCAAAACCCTTTGATGGAGGGGTTGGTGTGTCATGGCCTGGGTACAGTACATAGCTACAGGAAGCCGGCAACACCACACCCTTCCATAAACCTCACAGTTTATTAATCACCCACAGTTGGAAGGGGGGATATCTACTTCCAACTATACCCAGACCACTCACGGTTGGAGGTGACGGAATGCCTCCACTGGATACAAGGGGAGAGGAGGGAGGGTAAGAATGCTCACTGTCTTGACGTTCATGCAGCTCACTGCGCATGCTCAGACCAAGGCTCAGCTTGAACCTTGATACTAACCACCTGTCTCATATTAACCTATTTAATTATTCAATTAACCTGCATGAAAATCGAGAAAGGGTCTGGTAATATGTATGGCAATGCCGAGTCCAATTTTCTCGATTTTTCTGAGGGGGAGACTACACCAAGAGATGGTCCAAAATGCGCCAGTTTTGGCATGTGAACAGACCTGACCCAAGGGTAGCGCTACCATTGTGGCGGCAAGCACAGTGCCAATACCTACCGTTCCCAAACACAGAATGTTTCAGGTGTGGTCATCAGGGACATTTGGCACGTACGTGTTGTGATTCCCGTCGCCACAAGATACCCCCTCCCCTACCTAACCTTACTATACGTAATCATGGGTATGTGTGTGAGACTGACCTATATAGTGTGGAGCCATCTACCCAGCTGTACTCATCTGCAGGACAAAGAAGAAACCACAGCTGTCATTCCATGCTGACACGAGTTTCAAAGTAAAGACTCACCAGACATGGTTTATTCTTCCTGTTGGCAGTGAGAGACCTACAGACACACACAAAGCAGTGCATATGCATTATACAATCTTGCAATAGCATAAATTCTAGGACATTGAGGCTGAGGAAAATAAGCTCACTTAGTAGGCCTGTTGGAATCAATTTTTGGTGGTGAGAGGCAGGCACTGTTGTGTTGAAGTATAATATCCTAAACGTGTCACCTCAGCCCAATCATTTTCTTCCGTGTCAGTTGACACCTTACCCCAGTTCATAAATCTTTTGCGCCCACACAAAGCCAAGCCCCTAAACTGCATGACTGTCGTTCTGTCACTGATGTAAGTTGCTTAGCCGCCTTAGTATAAACGAAGTGGATATTGGTCCGGCAGGAAGTAGGGCAATGGGTTAGGGGTTCTATATAGATGCGCGCGTACCTAATACTACCTATACCTAAAGTATGTACTTCCTGCCGGACCAATATCCACGTCGTAGTATACGTGGTCTTACATATCTTAGCTTACATCGCAGGCGCACAGGCCTTGTGTCAATGTCTCACCTTATGACGTGGAGGCTGGGCAGCTTTCTGTTCTTGATGGATGTGTAAGGCTGTCAGTGTTTGCCCCGGGCAGACTTTCGCTGTGCGGCGCCCGCATCCTAGCTAGCTAATTAATCATTTACGGATGACGTCATCTAATAACGAGCTCCTCCCATTATTCTGCAATGTTGTCAAGACAATGGTGAGCAGGGTATGGCGGTAGGAGGTGGGGAGACTCTATTGTACATAAAAACTGAAGGTCGGCAGTGCTGGAAAATAATAATAATAAGGAGATACTTTCGTACGGAAATGTGGTCGTAGTCCCTGCTCACTGCTGCATGTTGGTGCTGGCAAGGGAAGTGAGTTCCTGATGTGATGTGGTATCTGGTGCAAGAATTACATGCTAGCTACATTATGCAGGCTGAGCTTACAATTAAGATCAGATCAACTGCAGAACATGATCACCTATCTGTAGCCTGATTCGGGCCTATATACCATACCCTAAACCTCTTCAGTTGACCCACAAGCTCTCTGTCTGTCCTAGGACAAGAGCATTGTGTTCTTCAGTTCACCCACAAGCTCTCTGTCTGTTCTAGGACAAGAGCATTGTGTTCTTCAGTTCACCCACAAGCTCTCACTCTGTTCTAGGACAAGAGCATTGTGTTCTTCAGTTCACCCACAAGCTCTCACTCTGTTCTAGGACAAGAGCATTGTGTTCTTCAGTTCACCCACAAGCTCTCTGTCTGTTCTAGGACAAGAGCATTGTGTTCTTCAGTTCACCCACAAGCTCTCTGTCTGTCCTAGGACAAGAGCCATAGAACCACCAACATGAAGGAAAATATATTATAATATTGTACGAAACAATACTTTGGAGAGGTGTAATGATCACTAGTAGACACTGCTAGTGAGAGGTGCACTACACCCTGTTGTCAAGGGCCTCCTTCAGATTTTTAGCCACTTCTGGGAAGTCTGCATCCTCAAGCAGTTCGATGAATGCACTCCATTTGAGGGGGTTATCATTGGGAAGGTTCTGGAAGTGGGTCAAAGGCAACCCTTGGGATCGTCACGTGTCTGTGTCGACGACATCTGCAGCTTGGCTGACGGAATGTTAAGAGTTCTCCCAATTCTTTCCCATTCGTTGCAGATCGTGTCAGCTATTTCTCCACTTGATCAGCATCAGGTCTCAATTGGTGGGCTTCTCATCTAAACATGAAGAATAATACTAGTCAACACATGGACAGTACCTACATTGACAGGCGCCATTCACCATTCAACCTCCCTGTGCTGCCAGCACTACATAAGGCTGTTAACTTTGACAGGCGCCATTCACCATTCAACCTGTCCATGCTTGCAGCTGGAATGACAAAATGCTAAACTGAGTGCAGCCAAGTCCCACAAGACTAGTACATGTGCTACCAGGAGCATATGAGCTGCTGTCCAGTGTCAAACTAGTATAGACATGTGCGCCCTCATGCCTTACGGTCATGCCTTATACGGAAGACCTTTGCGGTACAGCACAAACGCCAATAAATTATTTGTCTTCCACATTTTTACATAATAGCCTCCTGCCGTATAAATTTGGGCCTCATCCCCAGGCCACCACCCAGCCTCATTCCCATGCCACCGGTGATAATAAGTCCTGTCACTTTGTTGTGGGAGTCTAATGTGAAGACTGGGAGTCCTACACTGAGCGGCTAGAGCAATAGTGATGTGCTAAAAGTTGTTGGTCACATTTTTGTCAACCTTCAAGTGATGTGCTAAAAATTGTTGGTCACATTTTTGTCAAAATTGTTGGTCCAAGACATTTTTGTCACTCGACCAAAGAATCCATGGATTATGGGTCAAAATTCAACCTACAGCAAAATGGACATCATTGGAATGCTCCATTCACGCTGATCACAATGTGCAAATCCAGCTTCATATCTCATTCCTAGACCAAGATACCTAGCATATTAGTCAGTAACTGTATGCATAGCTGACACGAGTTTCAAACTAAAGATGGCTCATTCTTCCTGTTGGGGAGACCTACAGACACACACAAAGCAGTGCATATAAATGCTCACAATCTTGCAATTGAGAGGTTACACAGTGTAGACAGTTTAGAGTCACTGTGATGAACGTACCTATTGGCAGACTATGCACGCTTCAGGAGCTGTTATCATGTGGTTTATCAAAGTCTAGAATCAGACTGAATAGGTGTGAGGTACATGTGGCAGTACACTGATTTGCGTTATCTTTGCCATCCACAGAAACAGATCTAATGGATGCTCTCTACCACATGCAAGGTGGCAGACAAAATAATTGGAGTCTTCCAGAACACTAGCAGGCATCGCTGAGATATGTCGAGATGACCCCCACAAGTGCCTTCTAAAGATGCTGGACACTTGGTTGGAGCGAGTTCACCCTCCCGCCTCATGGCCAACCATCGTTGCAGATGTGGAGATTCTGGGTGAGGAGCAGCTTGGGAGAGAGAACTCAGGGACAAGTATGGTCATGTCTCAATTTGGTACGACTTCTTCCTGAGATAATCATGTCATATTATGTGCACTCCTTGACTACTGTTACTATTACGTGCTGATCATTGTGAATTGTCCAATATTGTCCATGTAGAGAACTGGAATGTGAGATCTACATGATTGTGATCATGAACTTGATTATAGGCTTACGTAACATGAATCAAGCACAAGGAACAGGGTTGAAAGAAGTCCTTAATTGGAACATGCACAGTCGTGCAATTTACGCTATGCATGCTTGCTATAGCTGCACCATGCAGAGCATGTGCATTACGGCACACACAAGGACGGAGTTCCAGTCCCAAAGTTTACTATTGGTCTCGCACAAGATATCTCATGGTATAGCTCGGATTGGCACCATCAACCAAGCAAGGCACATCTATTTCCTCATTTCTGGTGCATGTGAGACTATCGACATACACACGACACCCCCCCCCCCCCCCCCCCCCCCCACTCATACATACAGCTGTTCAATATTATGAGTGGTGTCAGTTGGTGGAGCCAAAACATCAGGTGGAGATAATTATACAACAATGGGGAGGGGTGACTTTTTTTTTATCAGCAGGGGTTACGTACTAGTCTTCAACCACATAACCCCCAAAGCCTGAACTACTAGCATCAGCTGCTGGTGTGCACCAGATGGGCTGGGTGCACAAGGCTTTGCTTTCACAATGTCAACTCACTCCTAGACTCTTCTGACAACATACCAAAGTTATGCCATGACCGCCCCAAGTTGACCATCTCATAAAGGGCTGGTAACTGACCCCAAAGCCAGACTCATTGAACAATTTGACCACATTATTTTGCTCGCATGACTCACCCAATGGGACCTGCTGAAGTTACCCCTGGAGGTTTTGGATACGATCCTGTGGAACCTTAAAGGTACCCTCACCCAAGAAAACCCAACCAGTGACTGCACTGCAAAGGTTCAAACTGCATGAGATTTAGGACAAAACCCGCCACTTTGCATGCATTGCAGTCTGAGTAGACTTGGCACTGCAAAAGGCGCCTAGCCCTCCACCGCTTAACCAGTGGCCTCAAAAGCTTTGTGAACAAATAGCAGGCAGCAGCAAGTGCAAATGGCAGGAGTGTAAACATGTAGAATTTAAGGTCATCTCCACACACACACCAACTCTTGCTCAAGGTGGCCCCCTGATGATTATCATCTGTCTATTGGTCGGACATATACATAATATTATGTAACTGCAACAAGTGCTCACCCACCAAACAGTCAGACTTGAAGGTACATGTACTGATTGGAGTGCTTCACAAAGACTCCCATGAAGTGAGTCCAGAGTGTGGATGTCCTGGAGGATCCGAAGAAAATCCTAATTACAGACCATTTAATCTTGAACGTGATTCCATGCCAAAAGGAGTCTCAAATCATCCCCGGTGGGTAGCAAACACATAATTATGTAGCTGCCATGGCACACACACGATCGAGGTATAATGTGAATATGTACCCCCTGAGGATGATGTGGCACTTTCCAAGGCACAAGTTCTTGTGTTTGATCAATCGGTGATAATTATATGAAAACTAAACATCCAGCTGTTTCATTAGAACAAAACACTATCGTCGACCCATCCTAATCTTCAACTAGGCTTTGGGCTTTAATCAGCCCCACCCACACAAACTAAGCCACACCCAGCATACAGCCCCAACTCCATACATGTCAATCATGCAGTCTCTCCCATATACCAGGTACGTGCAGTGCATTGACTTCTGCAATACCTTCTGATATTCCTTACAAGGTTGATATCTATAGTTACACGCCTTGAATACAGATTTCCCGCGCAAGCCCGCGGATTGCTACGTCCTGTTTATATAATTATGGTCCCTGTACTGCTAGATCCCGTCGCACTAACCATTATTATTCCCAGGCCCCTCCCCCCGCGTCACATACTGCACAGTATATTTTGTACAGTATGCAACAAAAGCTGGGGACCTAGGCCCGGACCGGGGAACAAGGTTGCTAATACTGTACAAAGTGATGTGTATAGTGGTCAAAAAGTGTTGTTCCCATGGCAGCCATTATAGACCAGTCTCATAATTATTATTGTATGCAAGCATGCAAGGTATTAGCTACCAAAATATTAATACTAGTATAGCACAAACTGCTACAAAACAGTGAAAATACAAAATGTAGAACTATTAGCACACTAGTCTGCACAACCTACAACATACTGGAGCAAACACCCAGTGTCAGTGCTACATGTACAACCAGGATCGAGTGAAGAAACCTTAAGCATGTGCACAACTACTTACTAACACACATAATTATAGGCATCTTGTACAGCACATGGTATAACTATTATACTAGCCGTATACTGTAGTATTCATATGCATAGGTATCGACTTTCACTGTACTTTAGGTTTAAACAACTTTAAAAACCATGACAAAGTATTTGTTGCTGGTGTCTGAGTTACAGTTGCTGTAGATGATGCAGGTGTCACTAATGCAGGTGTCACTGATGGAGGTGTCACTGATGCAGGTGTCACTGATGCAGGTCTCTCAGCAGCAGTCCTGAGGAGCGGAGAACAATTCATCAATGACTGTTTAGCTGTAGTATTGTTAATTGCACGGTACATGAATAAAAATAAATTGTTATCAATTTTGTACTAGTCAAGTGACTCATAGGCCTAATCAGGCCGGGCATTTTGTAATTCGTCTCACTCAAATAAAATATTTCATTCATTCATTCATATAAAGGCCATACAAATTTGTGGAACAATACATGTCTTAAAATATGTAGCAGGAGATCAAATATCCTATTTCTGCTTGCTCCCAACCCACTATGCATGATTAACACAATTTAACAGATGCAAAGATGTATGTATATTATGGTGGAAGTACTTTGACCATGGTTTCCAATCTACCTTTGTCTGCTTGCTTCAAGAAGCTGAACAATGTGTTCATGTCCTCTAGACCTGGCAATCGACAGTGGGGTGTTGCCACGCTGTGTGAGGAGACAGTTGATGTACATAATGCACATGCACTGCAGATTCTGTATACCCATGTAGTAACAGCTGAACTTCCAGCTAGTCCCTCATATCATGCTACCTTGTGATACAGCTGTTGGGGTATAATGAAAGGACATACATTGAGACATATGACAGCAAGAGATGTACACTGAACATGTATCTGGATCACAGCATGTGTCAGGCCGTTATAATTATACCATAGAGTACATTTCAAGCATGCAGGGTATGGAGACATTACAATGTAGCTGACCAGGAGGTGGACAGTGGACACCCACCCTCCATTGTGCATGCAGTATCAGCCCACCCACAAACAGGCAGATTGATTTGGTTACAATGTAGCTGACCAGGAGGTGGACAGTGGACACCCACCCTCCATTGTGCATGCAGTATCAGCCCACCCACAAACAGGCAGATTGATTTGGCATGCTGTTTCATGGTTACCAAGGAGGTAGAATACTCAAGTTGATTCAACCGGCATTTCTGAAAGCCATCACATACCCAAAAGGTTTAGCCTTGCCTCTGAAGAATTTCATAATGGGTGGGCACTTAGTACTACATTCCCTTTCAACACTGTACAAGAACAAACAGGGGGCTGGGCGCTTGATTCGTGGTGGGCACCTGATATGTGGTACGTTCTGTATATGGTAATGGTGTTGAGGGAAGGCAGCAGCTACAATTCTATAGTTCTCATTCAACATGTGGAGTACTACTACTACATTAGCCTCGTACCCAGTCCCACGCCCAGCTTTTCGTCGCTGCTTAGTACTAAGCAGCGACGAAAAGCTGGGCGTGGGACTGGGAACAAGGCTACTACTACATGACAAGTGAATGCACTTGAATCCTTGTCAACATTAAACTGAACAGGGAGAGCTTATCAGTGCATGCCAGTGTAATTGAAGATCTTGCCACACAGATAACTGCATGACAGCTGGAGGACGGGGTACGGGGGACACTGAACATCACATAATTAACTGGTGACAAGAGTGACCATTACAGGAGTGTGCTCCGACAACAGGTTCAAAGGTCACAGAAGCCAGCATTTGATCACGACAGTGAGGCAGCATCAGAGGGGGCTAAACCCTCCACTACAGTCACAGTGCAAGTGAGGCAGCATCAGAGGGGGCTAAACCCTCCACTACAGTCACAGTGCAAGTGAGGCAGTATCAGAGGGGGCTAAACCCTCCACTGCAGTCACAGTGCAAGTGAGGCAGTATCAGAGGGGGCTAAACCCTCCACTACAGTCACAGTGCAAGTGAGGCAGTATCAGAGGGGGCTAAACCCTCCACTACAGTCACAGTGCAAGTGAGGCAGTATCAGAGGGGGCTAAACCCTCCACTACAGTCACAGTGCAGGTGAGGCAGCATCAGAGGGGGCTAAACCCTCCACTACAGTCACAGTGCAAGTGAGGCAGTATCAGAGGGGGCTAAACCCTCCACTACAGTCACAGTGCAAGTGAGGCAGCATCAGAGGGGGCTAAACCCTCCACTACAGTCACAGTGCAAGTGAGGCAGTATCAGAGGGGGCTAAACCCTCCACTACAGTCACAGTGCAAGTGGGGCAGTATCAGAGGGGGCTAAACCCTCCACTACAGTCACAGTGCAAGTGAGGCAGTATCAGAGGGGGCTAAACCCTCCACTACAGTCACAGTGCAAGTGAGGCAGTATCAGAGGGGGCTAAACCCTCCACTACAGTCACAGTGCAGGTGAGGCAGCATCAGAGGGGGCTAAACCCTCCACTACAGTCACAGTGCAAGTGAGGCAGTATCAGAGGGGGCTAAACCCTCCACTACAGTCACAGTGCAAGTGAGGCAGTATCAGAGGGGGCTAAACCCTCCACTACAGTCACAGTGCAAGTGGGGCAGCATCAGAGGGGGCTAAACCCTCCACTACAGTCACAGTGCAAGTGAGGCAGTATCAGAGGGGGCTAAACCCTCCACTACAGTCACAGTGCAGGTGAGGCAGTATCAGAGGGGGCTAAACCCTCCACTACAGTCACAGTGCAGGTGAGGCAGTAGGAGTGAGGCTCTATATGCACTGCTGAAGCTGTTATCTGTGATGCATAGTATATATATATATATATATATATATATATATATAGATATGTCAATTCAGCACATGCAATTTCAGCACTGTGCAGTGATACACTTGATCATGACACCCCACCTCACCTTGGTCTTCAGCTCCAAACTACCTCCAGCCTGGAGAAGCATCTCAGCAACACGGTCATGACCTTTCTGGCAGGCTGCGTGCAGTGCAGTAAACCCGTCCTGTGAGAGGAAGGTCCAAAAATCGTCTAGTAGCAGGAATCAAGTATTCACTGGTCCTCATTTTTTGGTAATCTTCCTAGTAACGACAGGTATCCATAAACTATGAGCATAGTACCCCAGCATTGACAGGGATTCATTCGATGGAGGAGACAAACTGTGGCTACACAGGTTCATAGGACAATTCAGCGGGGACAGGACCCCCAGGAATTTCAAGGAAGTTTGATAATTCTACAGTTCCACAGTTTTGAGAATAGTGGGATAGTCTGAAATAAAGTATGAAAGAGAGTTTGTGAATTCTGAGGGAACCCCCCCCCCCCCCCCCCCCCCCCCCCCCCCCCCCCCCCCCCCCCCCAAACATGAAGCCATCTGAAAGAAAGCACAATTGCACTGCACACCATATGAAATACAATCAGTGCATGTATACAAAATTAATCACCATCTACAAGAATATTACGATGACAAAAGCATCTCTTGTTCTTTGATGCTCCAACACTGTGGTGGTTATGCTGCCAGTCTGTACAACTACGCTTCGTACGTACATGTTAGTAGGATCAAACTAGTTAGTGTGTCCATTATAATTATTGCTCTCACTGTTTTCTGGAGGTTAGTGTTGGCCCCTGTTGCCAGGAGGATCTCAACCACTGCCTGGTGACCATTGAAGCTTGCAGTCCACAGTGGTGTCTGACCAGTCTACAGAGAATGTGTGTTAGTATTGTAAAGGCAAGTGAAGAAGATAGTGAACATGTCCAACATGCTGAGGGAGACTACTCGTAAATGTGCACATCTGCTGTCTGATAAGTACATGCAGTACATGTGCGTATGAAGTCTGCACGTGACACGTGGCACATGCAGAGCATGTGGATGTCACTTATTGCCATGGCAACCAACAGACTAGAGTGTGGCAACTGGGACTTTGAAGATAAGGTGTATATCCCAGTCTAGTCTTGGGTGTGAAGATGACTAAAATGTTGTGGATAACAATCTCAAGTTTTCCTAAACTACTCGTAATGCTACACCATATTAGTCAGGGGAAAGATGTGAATAGGAGAGCATTGATTGCACCAACATGGAGTGGGAAATGGAGAGCAAAAGGGAGCCTATACACAGCAACGCTGCTTACTGGTATGTTTTAGTTGTACAAATTCCACCAATCAGATTACTCACTGCGAGGTATCTAAATCCCCCATACTGAAACCTGGGTTTCACTATTGAGCCCACAGGGTACTGTACTTAGTTATTGTTTACTGTCAACTTGAAATCCATGGCAACTAGCTACTGTATTATACAACTGCTTTAGAATTACAGGCAGTGCACATAATGTCTGTGTACTCAGTCTCTGTGTATGCTTTTGTTGGAAGTACAAACAGTACATGAGAGCTCGAAGGAGGCTAAGACGACACTGGTGGGGTGGAGCCAAGTTGAGGGGCGGAGCCATGTGACAGCTTGATCGTGCGCGCAAGACACTCGAACGCCTTGTATGTCAGTGGCCTTGTCATACTCGTACCCAGTCTGTTATTTCATCAAAAAGGACCTCCGACTCGTAGGTTATTTTGTTGACAATTGAAGCGCTAGCGTTGTTACCCTTGCTATAGTCTAAATCGGTTAGACACTGAGACCAATGGGAGCTACGCGATTTAGAAACCATCGGGCCCTTAGTAGCGCTCGGGACGCTACAGCCCAGGGCCCTGGGTTTCTAAATCGCGTAGATCCCTTGGTCTCAGTGTCTAACCTATATTTAATGGTTGGATTTTCTCCACTCAACTGTCAGTATAGTTACCGTGAAGAAAAGCCCTGCTCTATGTCATAGTACTGGAGGAACATACACCACATGAGAATGCTCACCTTCGTCTGATGGTTCACGTCTGCTCCTCTCATGAGGAGCTCCTCAACAATCTGGTCATGCCCCTTCTTGCTGGCAGTATATAACGCTGTCCAGCCATCCTGTACATGTAAAGGGGAACAAGATAGGACCAGAAGTACTGAACCACATGAAAATAATACCTCCCACCATCTTACATGGTGGAACCTCATGATGACAAATGTGCTGCACACACATTCCTTTGGGAGATAACATTCCATTATGTTCACCTGCATACCGTAATTCTGGAAATTAATTATAATGTGTTCACAGGATCATGTATACCATGAAAATACTGTAAGTCTGGAAATTAATGTGGTAACCTTATCAATGTCAACTTTGAAAGTCATTATGCACAATAAAATATTTCTGTAGGCATGTGCCGAACGTTATAGCTGTAGCACAACGATTCTGCAATGTCAGGTCACACTTCGAGTACTTTCAGCGACAACCCCCTACCTAGGAATGAGCTGTAGAAATTGGGATTCTCACAAAGAAAGCAAACACTGTTGTGGTGGAGGAGTGAAATGCAAGTACATTCATTTCACACCTGAGCAAAGACAGCCAAGTACACAGCTGAATGTGGCAATACAGCTACGACCTACTTCACTTTGCAACTTGTATTTTCACTCAACTACCATAAATTTAGCCCATTCGCATTTCTTTAACCACATACTAATCATGGCATGTGAATACATACGTACATCCTCACATGAGTTATCCTAATATTTGGTTGCTCGGTGTTATATGGAGTATACATTACTCTCAGGATGTAAACGTACACTTAGTGTACCCCCCCCCCCCCCCCCCCCCCCCACACACACACTGTATACATGCAAGTCACATGACGCACTCATACTTGCACAATCTGTTGTCTGCAGGGGAAACAGTTCACTGACTGTGGAAAGCAATCTAGAACTGTTCTGCTAAGTGCCTTGTCTTAGACACGTGTTGTATTATCCTAGCAACCTTGGATGTGACAGTGCAAGGGCTCTAGTCCTAGTGTGTACCATCCATCAAATTCCAATCATCGTGTCAATCGCTGTAACAAATATAAGGGACAGTCTATGGGTATTGGGACACACCATTTCAAGCTACCACCCTTGACATTTGGGAGTGTGTATGGTTGAGGTAACTAAGTTTGTATAACCAGCTGGTCCCAGTTGTTGTTACGCAGGTACGTACAGACCAGAGTAGATTCGGCTCAAAAAATGACCTATCACGACTTTGAGTATTGCACACAAAATGTACCAACTATGATGGACTTTCTCCTATTGATGAGCACTTGCTGTACCATAAGCGATATCTGCACACCGTGAGTCAGGTGCTCTCAAACAGCTAGCCCAGAAGGATGGCCTTGTCAAGTCTTCTATCTCTGGCTCAATTATAGCCTCTGTGCTGGTTGTTTCAACTTCTGTACTGGCACTGTAGCTCTCATTCGTACGCCGGACTCACTACCCGAGGCAGAGCTGTCCATCTTGTAGCTACAAAGCTACTACACATGCTCTATGTGTAGCCCCATGCTCTATGTGTAGCCCCTCGCTGCGCTCGAGACGCTACAGCCCAGGGCCCTTGGGTTTCTAAATCGCGTAGATCCCTTGGTCTCAGTGTCTAACCTATATTTAATGGTTGGATTTTTTCCACTCAACTGTCAGTAGTGTTACCGTGAAGAAAAGTCCTGCTCTATGTCATAGTACTGGAGGAACATACACCACATGAGAATGCTCACCTTCGTCTGATGATTCACGTCTGCTCCTCTCATGAAGAGCTCCTCAACAATCTGGTCATGCCCCTTCTTGCTGGCAGTATATAACGCGGTCTGGCCATCCTGTACAATCATGTAAAGGGAACAAGATAGGACCAGAAGTACTGAACCACAAGAAAATAATACCTCCCACCATCTTACATGGTGGAACCTCATGATCACACATTGTGCTGCACACACATTCCTTTGGGAGATAACATTCCATTATGTTCACCTGCATACCGTAATTCTGGAAATTAATGCAGCAATTCTATTAAGGGAGGCTTTTACCATTTTCATGGTGCCATTTGCCATTTTCTTCTGACGGCCATAACTCCTTCCTACTACCCCCCATGAACTTGATTTATGGCTCAAAAGACAGCTCTCTCCAAGAGCTTTACAATGAGCTATAGAAGGAGTTAGTGGTAAGGAAGCTGACCACACTGCTTTCACAGGAATCCTGATAAGTGACCACCACTTATCATGTAGCCTGTGATTTTTACCCCGCGCGCGCATGCGCGAAGCGGGGTTAAGCAATCGGTTTTGTCTGTCAGTCGTCTGTCAGTCAGTCAGTCAGTCAGTCAGTCAGTCGTCTGTCAGGTGGAAAAAATTGAAATCTCGCCACATAGACCCTCAAAAAACATCCAAATGGAGTCAAACAATAGCAAATAGCAAAAAACTGCTCTATGTGTACCTGACTGAAGTCAAGGCACTCCGTTTCGCTGTATTTCGGCTATTTCCTACTTTTCATAACTATTCATAACATTGGCTCCACCTCTTCGTGACTTCAAGAACAAGACACGCAGTGCATTTGGAAACTTCATGCTTCGAGATGACCGCTAGGAAACAGTGCTTTCTCACGATCTATGTACTTCACAGACATCATGGCTATTGTTTCGGCTGTTTTTTCCAGCTATTTCCTATTATTCGTAACATTTGGCCCCACCTCTCCAGCTGTAGCTGTAGCTGTAGCACAACGATTCTGCAATGTCAGGTCACACTTCGAGTACTTTCAGCGACAGCCCCTACCTATGAATGAGCTGTAGAAATTGGGATTCTCACAAAAAAAGCAAACACTGTTGTGGTGGAGGAGTGAAATGCAAGTACACTCATTTCACACCAGAGCAAAGACAGCCAAGTACACAGCTACGACCTACTTCACTTTGCAAGTTGTATTTTCACTCAACTACCATAAATATAGCCCATTCACATTCCTTTAACCACATACTAATCATGGCATGTGAATACATACGTACATCCTCACATGAGTTATCCTAATATTTGGTTGCTCAGTGTTATACGGAGTATACATTACTCTCAGGATGTAAACATACACTTAGTGTACCCACCCCCACGTGCACACACACACTGTACACATGCAAGTCACATGACACACTCATACTTGCACAATCTGTTGTCTGCAGGGGAAACAGTTCACTGACTGTGGAAAGCAATCTAGAACTGTTCTGCTAAGTGCCTTCCTATACTGTGTTTGATGATTCAGCAAACAATGTGTGTATGGACATTACATAGTCAGCAGAGACATGTGGCAATTACACGTACATTAAATCCTCATTTGAAAGAACTCAGCCTGACAGTCTAGTCACACATGTGAACTGTAATTGTGAACTGCTAATTGTCTGTACAAAGGGACACCAACTGCATTGTCTTAGACACGTGTTGTATTATCCTAGCAACCTTGGACGTGACAGTGCAAGGGCTCTAGTCCTAGTGTGTACCATCCATCAAATTCCAATCATCGTGTCAATCGCTAAAAGGGACAGTCTATGGGTATTGGGACACACCATTTCAAGCTACTACCCTTGACATTTGGGAGTGTGTATGGTTGAGGTAACTAATTGTACAAGTTTGTATAACCAGCTGGTCCCAGTTGTTGTTATGCAGGTACGTACAGACCAGAGTAGATTTGGCTCAAAAAATTACCTATCACGATTTTGAGTATTGCACACAAAATGTACCAACTATGATGGACTTACTCCTATTGATGAGCACTTGCTGTACCATAAGCGATATCTGCACACCGTGAGTCAGGTGCTCTCAAACAGCTAGCCCAGAAGGATGGCCTTGTCAAGTCTTAATTCCATCTCTGGCTCAATTATTGCCTCCGTTCTGGTTATTTCAACTTCCGTACTGGCACTGTAGCTCTCATTCGTACGCCGGACTCACTACCCGAGACAGAGCTGTCCATCTTGTAGCTACGAAGCTACTACACATGCTCTATGTGTAGCCCCTCCCTCAATTTCAGGAGAACACTCATATCCAGTCAGCATTAATTTTGTCCTATTAATAATGTTGACTGCTTCCTGTGTCCAATTATGCCCTCAATAAAATTATTATGCTAGCAGAATGAACGCAAGCCTAGGTAACAAATGGACAAAGGTCACAGCAGAGTTCTCCGAAGTTGCTTGACTTGCTGCATTCAGCGCACTCAGCCCCTCACAATGTCCCTTAACACTGTACACCATGCATTCTTTAGTTTTGCATTGTACACATTCGACCTGAAACTAGGGATGGGCAGTTTGATAATTAACCTGGCAACAATTGTTATTGTAGTACGTACGTACATGTGACTCTCTCAGCATAAACTATCCATTCATTGCGCTTGGTTCAAACTGAGATTATTACACCATCAGAGAGCTTGTGTACTGCTGATCACAATCATCAATTGGACTTGCGCAAGTGAAGTTATGGGCATCTGAATGTGATTGATTTTGTTTATTTCGATCGCATGCAGTACTTACAATGCGCATATTAAATTCCAAACATGTAGGACTTCTGGTTTGCCACAATAAAGTACAGATGCGTAAATAATCTCGCATCACACAAACTGGAAATCCCACGCATTCAGTTGTTATACTTATTAGAAGTAGCGCATGTGATCAATAATCACCATTGAACTTTGAACTCATGTAACTTAAATTCAATGTTTGTAGTGTAGGGGTGGAGAAGGTCACACATTGTATAATCAGTTTCAATAATACAAGACATTATCTACAAGGGGGATAATCATCATCCCTAAGAAAGGGTCAAAGTGACATTTTGGTTATTTTGAGGTTTCGTTCTTGAGATAATGGTGCACATGGTATTTGTATAGGTAATCACGAGAATATATTAATACTACTTCCAGGCTTGGCACCATGGCATGGTCGAAAGAAAGTGACTTGAGCGATAAGCCACGCCCCAGCCACAAGCGAGCAAACTATTTATATTGAGTACTGACCTGTTGTGCAATGAAGCATCTTTAGGATGGAAGCACGGTGCTGCAACTGACACCAAGGGTTCTAAAACAGCAGCACAGAGGCTTTGTGTGCATAACAGTCATGAACAGTTAGCTATAGTGCTAGTATGGCACTGATCCACCACACTTTCATTCGGTTCTCACAGCATTTCTTCTCAGAATCTGCTCGGGTACAGAAAACAACGCGAGTGCTCAACCAGCAGCCACTTTCAACTACTGTTAATGAAAATGAGGCGTAGCCATGACGCAGATGCTCATTGCTAGGGCAGAGCTTGATTTGATTGGTTAGCGTGCGCCGCGGCCGCTTAGCAAGTGTGCAATTTCTGATGACCTTCGAGCTACAATAGCCGTGCAATTTGGGGAAAAAATTCATGCTTGTGTATGAGAGTAAATATACACATGCATCTCTGTAAGTATCAGAGAACGCGGTAGCGTTCTCTATTTAGGGATGGCTAAGGAAATTTCGAAATACCATACTGATGCACCAGCAGGAAAACGGCCAAAGAAGCTACTACCCCCCAAACCAAGCATGCGGACAGAATGATACTGCCTAGCAGTTCACAAAAACACTCGCAAACGTACCTGAGAGTACGCGGGAGTCGAGAAATAAGTCGCCGGAAAATTCCGATTTCGTCATCTTCTTTCTTTCTTTCTTTCTTTCTTTCTTTCTTTCTTTCTTCTCCTTCTTTCTCATTGACTAGCATAGCTGTACAACAAAAGCATTTCCTGAGCTAGTTCACTCACAGAACAACATCGCTTTCGTCGTAGTAGCTCCTTTCGGCCCTTTTGACTACATACTGGCAAGAACGGCACTGCTGGCTAGCTACGATTCCGTGAATTGCTAGCACAAAGCCATTTTGATGCAACCAGAGGTCACGCATGCCAAATGCGCATGCGCAGTTCACATGCAAACGCACGTTGCATTCTTTTTACTGCATTTCGGGCGCTAGCTGATCAGCTGAATCCTTGTGAATCCATCGTCTGGTGCCTCACTACCACTGGGAGGAATTTTGACCAACCTGTTCTTGCCAAGATCTATCGTGACTATGCCATCATGGAGGCGTGGCTTTCTTTTCATGACGTAACTACAGTGCAGAACATGTATATACCAATACTGTGAGTGGGGCTAGAGTTTTGGAATACTCATATTATTAGTGGAAATAGAATGAAGCATCAAAGCCATCAAGAGGAACGAGGCTAACATGGCAATTATTAATAAAATCTGACATCAGGCCTAGTACCCCCGTACTCTTACGGTGACGTTGTAGCTATGTAGCTACCATGAATAAGAAGTTACGCATTTCATGCGCTTGAAAAAGTGCACAAACTAGAGGCAAAAAATTTTCTCCCTAAAATTAAAAAGGATTTAGTGATGGCCTGTCACATTCGGAATTATTCGACCTCTCGAAAAAGCTAACAAACAAGGAGAATGCCATTAACCAGGCTCAGTCCCATCCCATCCCTAAATTGTACATTTTTCAATGGGTAACCAGTTGATGGCACAAGCTGGCACAATTGAAATCAGTAGTGATAACTTTGGAGAAAGAGAAAATAGTGAACAGTCTGACATTCGTAATGGCTGACCCCTCTGATGCTGGTGGATATGTCTGCCGAGCTACTAATGCTGCTGGACAGGATACTGCAACTGCTGAACTCGCTGTGCAAGGTAAGTCTCTAACATTATGTTGGTTGTGTACACATTACCTATACCAGCCCATACATACGAGGATCCAACACCTGAACATATAGCCTCGTTCCCAGGCCTGCACGCCACTTTTGATTGCAAGCGACGAAAATCTGGGTGGGGCCTGGGAACGAGGCTACTGAACATATGAAGCAACTCAGACAGTTGGCTATCAGACATACCAGTGTTACAGGGATGTTAATATGACAGTATTGAGGATTTACCTGAGGGCACAGCAAACACTAAGAATATCTTGGCGGTATGTCTTAGGTAATCAGAGGTTAATGTTAATTGCTGAACGTAGCAAGGCAAGTACTCTTGACAATGGCAGTCCGATTCTGAGCTAGCGTTTGTATGTATATATATACACTGCAGGTGTCATGCCGTGACAGCTGCATACATAACACCGTTTAAGGATCACTTCACTTGATTACGAATGTGAATACAGTTTTGTCAGAAGTATATCATGCGGTCTGCCAGGTCACCCTGCCAAAATCAGGGGCTGCAGCAGAAGCTCCACTGCTGACCCTTCAGTCATGGAATGGTCAGTTTCAAGGACTACATGCAGCTACTCTGCCTCTCACTGGGACTCGCCTCTACATGAAGATGCTTTCAACTAGACTTGCTGTACAGTAGCATCCTATCCATGGTGGGAGGGGGCCTGAAACCTGGCAGTAATGTCACTGCCGAGTACATTCTTCATGGGTTCAGGTTTAATCAACTTTGAGGAGTGTTTCCCCTCAAACATTTGAACTTAAGAGTCGATAGTGTAATACACGCAAATATATTGCAGCTCAGTCTCAATTGTATAATGCCACGTGCAAGGATAGTTTATGAGTAGGTAATAGACCATGAAATTTATGCTGTGCGAGAAATTTGTGCCTTCCCAAAATTTGGATGCCACGTGGACACAGTACACAATTGTCATCATTCTGTGTCTTTATTCAGTATTTGTTGTTCTCCTTGGCATGGCTCCGTACTATATTGGAGGGTGGACACTACATACGCTGCCACATCTGTAAGCATCCTACTAGCAATTTTTCTGAGTGGGTGTGGCTACCTGGTTTGCAAATAATCATTAATTTGTCCCACAAAAGTTGATGCTCTACGATTTAGGATTCCACAACCAATTCAATGGTCGTCAAGCCATCAGAAACAGTCTTAGAACACAAAAGGGTAGTGTGTGACATAGTAAACTCCCTCAAGTGCAGTTGCTGTCCTCACCTTGTCCTGCAGGTTGGGGTCAGCCCCTGCTGCGAGTAGGAGCTGAACCACCCTCTGGTGACCCTCGAAGCTGGCAGTTTTCAGTGGTGTCCAGCCATCCTACAGAGAATGTACACAGTGATTGTAGGAAATGTAGTTTCCTGTCATGATATTTGTCACGTCCATTATGCAGAATGAGTACAAGTACCTCTACATAATTATCACTAATTTAGTACCTGTATATACTTAAGGTCCAGAGTCAGAGGTGTCAGAGTGTGCATGTTGTGTTGTGGTACTTGTACCATTAACATTTAAGTTTGAGAATTCTGTATTTAAGTTTGAGAATTCTGTGATGGGTGCCCCTCCCCACACACACACATGCACTCTCTCTCTCTCTCTCCCTTTCTCTCTCTGTGAAAGGTCCTGTTCACTGCATTATTGCCCTCTTTGACGTACCAGAGCAGTGGCGGATCCAGGGGTAGTTCGTTGGGTTTGGTCAAACCCCCCTTCTTACAGCTGAATTAATAAAGAACTTACCTTACTTTCAACCTATAATTTCAAGCACTTGCTTGCAGCGGTGACGAGTATCGAGGGCAACATCGAGCGCTTAGTTATTTTTTAAACTAGCTGCCGTTACATTGCAACTCCTGGCTGAAACCGAACGGCTTGTGAACGAGACCACGATCTAGTATAATTTTATGCGAAAGTACGTATTATGTTGCGTGAGCGAAATTTGAGCAAGAAACGGAAGCATCTGGCGGCCCCGGGTCCTGCATTCGTTTCACATCTGGAATTGCAGTGTAAAGCACGAAGGTGCCACGAGAGCCCATCCTGATAACTGAAAAAAAAAGGAGAAAATTTTTTTCCACGCTTTGCGCGGATTGATCAGCACTACGTATACGCGCCTCTGTGCACTGCCTTCGGCAGCAGCCCTCCATATAAAGGAACCCCCCTTTCTAAAATCCTGGATCCGCCCCTGCAGAGTTACGTATTCTGTTCTTGCAGACTGTGGTCAGACTTTCCAGTCAGTCCCATGCTCACACACACACATTTCACCGTGTTGTCTAGTGTGTAGTCCATGCAGGTAATCCGTGCAGTGAATGATATCTACTACTACACTCCTCGTAAATGTGCACATCCGTTGTCCGATAAGTACATGCAGTACATGTGCATGTGACACGTGGCACATGTAGAGCATGTGGATGTCACTTATTGCCATGGCAACCAACAGACTAGAGTGTGGCAACTGGGACTTTGAAGATAACATGTATACCCTAGTCTTGGGTGTGATGATGACTAAAATGTTAAAATGTTATAACAATCTCCCGGAATGCTACACCATATTAGTCAGGGAAAAGATGGGAATAGGAGAGCATTGATTGCATCAACATCGAGCAGGAAATGGAGAGCAAAAGGGAGCAGCAATGTTGCTTACTGGTATGATTTATTGGTTGGATTTTCTCCACTCAACTGTCAGTATAGTTACCGTGAAGAAAAGTCCTGCTCTATGTCATAGTACTGGAGGAACATGCACCACATGAGAATGCTCACCTTCCTCTGATGGTTCATGTCTGCCTCTCTTCTGAGGAGCTCGTCAACAATCTGGTTGTGCCCCTTCCAACTGGCAATATATAATGCTGTCCGGCCATCCTGTACATGTAAAGGGGAACAAGATAGGACCAGAAGTACGTAATGAACCACAAGAAAATAATACCTCCCACCATCTTACATGGTGGAACCTCATGATCACACATTGTGCTGCACACACATTCCTTTCAGGATCAAGATAACATTCCATTATGTTATACAACCAGAACCAGTCAAATGTGTACACATGCAGATCAAAGTATACCATGAAAATACTGTAAGTTTGGAAATTAATGTGGTAACCTTATCAATGTCAACTTTGAAAGTCATTATGCACAATAAAATATTTCTGGTAGGCATGTGTCGAACGTTACTATAGCTGTAGCACAACAATTTTGCAATGTCAGGTCACACTTCGAGTAGACTCTAAGGTAACGGAGGGGGTTTCCGGACAGTCTTTTGATTCCGGACACGCACTTCGTGCCCCTCGCATTCGCTCCGTTAGCAGTTCTTCCGAATTACGGTAAGTGCGCATGCATACCCTACCTTCGAACTCTCCAACGCTGTGCAGTTGTTAGCAAAAACTGCTCCTAGAGAGCGAAAGCTGGGGCCGTGTCCGGAAACCCCTTGCTGTCCGGAAACCCCCTCCGTTACCTTACTTTCAGCGACAACCCCTAATGAATGAGCTGTAGAAATTGGGGATTCTCACAAAGAAAGCAAACACTGTTGTGGTGGAGGAGTGAAATGCAAGTACACTCATTTCACACCAGAGCAAAGACAGCCAAGTACACAGCTGAATGTGGCAAATACAGCTACGACCTACTTCACTTTGCAACTTGTATTTTCACTCAACTACCATAAATTTAGCCCATTCGCATTTTTTTAAACCACATACTAATCATGGCATGTGAATACATACGTACATCCTAACATGATATTTGGTTGCTCGGTGTTATATGGAGTATACATTACTCTCAGGATGTAAACATACACTTATTGTACCCACCCCCACACACACACTGCATACATGCAAGTCACATGGCACACTCATACTTGCACAATCTGTTGTCTGCAGGGGAAACAGTTCACTGACTGTGGAAAGCAATCTAGAACTGTTCTGCTAAGTGCCTTCCAATACTGTGTTTGATGATTCAGCAAACAATGTGTGTATGGACATTACATAGTCAGCAGAGACATGCAGCAATTACACGTACATGAAATCCTCATTTGAAAGAACTCAGCCTGACAGTCTAGTCACACATGTGAACTGTAATTGTGAACTGCTAATTGTTTGTACAAAGGGACACCAACTGCATTGTCTTAGACATGTGTTGTATTATCCTAGCAACCTTGGACGTGACAGTGCAAGGGCTCTAGTCGTAGTGTGTACCATCATTCAAATTCCAATCATCGTGTCAATCGCTGTCACAAATATAAGGGACAGTCTATGGGTGTTGGGACACACCATTTCAAGCTACTACCCTTGACATTTGGGAGTGTGTATGGTTTAGGTAACTAATTGTACAAGTTTGTATAACCAGCTGGTCCCAGTTGTTGTTATGCAGGTACGTACAGACCAGAGTAGATTCGACTCAAAAAATTACCTACCACGATTTTGAGTATTGCACACAAAATGTACCAACTATGATGGACTTTCTCCTATTGATGAGCACTTGTGTACTCTAACATACCATAAGCGATATCTGCACACCGTGAGTCAGGTGCTCTCAAACAGCTAGCCCAGAAGGATAGCCTTGTCAAGTCTTCTATCTCTGGCTCAATTATAGCCTCCATGCTGGTTGTTTCAACTTCCGTACTGGCACTGTAGCTCTCATTCGTACGCCGGACTCACTACCTGAGGCAGAGCTGTCCATCTTGTAGCTACGAAGCTACTACACATGCTCTATGTGTAGCCCCTCCCTCGATTTCAGGAGAACATTCATATCCAGTCAGCTTTTGTCCTATTAATAATGTTGACTGCTTCCTGCGTCCAATTATGCCCTCAATTATGCTAGCAGAATGAACGCAAGCCTATAGGTAACAAATGGACAAAGGTCATAGCAGAGTTCTCTCAGGAGAACATTCATATCCAGTCACCTATTAATAATGCTGACTGCTTCCTAACAAATGGACAAAGGTCACAGCAGAGTTCTCTGAAGTTGCTTGACTTGCTACATTCAGTGCACTCAGCCCCTCACAATGTCCCTTAACACTGTACACCATGCATTCTTTAGCTTTGCATTGTACACATTTGACCTGAAACTAGGGATGGGCAGTTTGATAAGCAACCTGGCAACAATAATTGCTATTGTACGTAGTACGTACGTACATGTGACTCTCTCGCATTGCATTTGGTTCAAACTGAGATTATTACACCATCAGAGAGCTTGTGTACTGCTGATCACAATGGTACTTCATCAATTGGACTTGCGCAAGTGAAGTCATGGGCATCTGAATGTGATTGATTTTGCTTATTTAGATCGCATGCAGTACTTACAATGCACATATTAAATTGCAAACATGTAGGACTTCCGGTTTGCCACGAAAAGTACAGATGCGTAAATAATTTCGCATTACACAAACTGGAAGTATTGAGTTGTTATGCTTATTAGAAGTAGGGCATGTGATCAATAATCACCATTGAACTTTGAACTGTTTGTATATTGTAGGGGTGGAGAGGGTCACACATTAATAATCAGTTTCAATAATCGTATTACCACAACACATTATCTACAAGGGGAATAATCCTCATCACTAAGAAAGGGTCAAAGTGACATTTTGGTTATTTTGAGGTTTCGTTCTTGAGATAATTGTGCACATGGTATTTGTATAGGTAATCACGAGAATACATTAATACTACTTCCAGGCTTGGCACCATGGCATGGTCGAAAGAAAGCGACTTGAGCGATAAACCACGCCCCAGCCACAAGCGAGCATACTATTTTATTGAGTACTGACCTGTTGTGCAATGAAGCATCTTTAGGATGGAAGCACGGTGTTGCAACTGACACCCAGGGTTCTAAAACAGCAGCACAGAGGCTTTGTGTGCATAACAGTCATGAACAGTTAGCTATACTGCTAGTATGGCACTGATCCACCACACTTTCATTCGGTTCTCACAGCATTTCTTCTCAGAATCTGCTCGGGTACAGAAAACAATGAGAGTGCTCAACCAGCAGCCACTTTCAACTACTGCTAATGAAAATGAGGCGTAGCCATGACGCAGATGCTCATTACTAGGGCAGAGCTTGATTTGATTGGTTAGCGTGCACCGCGGCCACTTAGCAAGTGTGCAATTTCTGATGGCCTTCGAGCTACAATAGCCGTGCAATTGGGGAAAAAATGCATGCTTTTCTATGAGAGTAAATATATGCATCTCTGTAAGTATGTGATTAGCCTTGGCAAAAATCGCCATCAGAAATTCTCAATATCACCCATTCCCACCTGACCCGTCTTAGACTTGATGTAATTTAGCCTATCCTAGTCCATTCCCGCCCCCAGCTGTTTGTCATTTGCTCAGCATTTCCATATGCTGTAAGTGGGACTATGGTCCATACAGCTGTGCAGTTAAGGATATCTCCTGACGGACACTGGAGAATTTATCTCACAAACAGTCTCCTAGCTAGCTACATGATTCACTGATAGATAGCCTGGTGCAAGAAATTCTTACGATGAAGTTCTGGCGTCTTCACCAGGTTCTCTTAGTACAGCCCATGCACTTCTAAAGCCCAAGGTGAAGCTTCCATAGTAGCTACGCCGTTCCTCACAACAGGTGGAGGTCATCAAAGTTGGCATCCATCGCAAGGTCAGGGTTCATTCTTGCGATTACATCACATCCTGGTGATCAATGCAGATCGTACAAACTTAGTGAGCGCCAATTGGGGGGCATTGTGACATTAGGAGTATTCCGTGTTGGGTATTAGGAAAAGTCCCTATGGAAAGCCACAGCTAATTATGCTTCGCTCGACTTCCTGTGACACGTAAATCACTTATCCAAAGTCCGATCGCGTAGCTATGGCGATAAATAGCCGGAATCCAGTTTCGGGCACATACGGGCGCTCTCGGGGTTTCAGCACGTGAAAAATTCGGGCGCATACGGGCGCTATCGGGTTGAAAGGGTTAAGTCAATCGTGTTTTGAGTATTGCGGCGTTAGGTCGTAGGTATTAGGCATATTGTGTATTGGGTATCAGGTATTAAGTCTATTGCGTATTGGGTATTGCACGTTAGGTCATAGGTGTTAAGGCTCTTGTGTATCAGCTATTACATCTATCGTGTATTAGGTATTGCGCATTGGGTAATACGTCATTAGGCCATAGGCCCTATGCATTAGATGCGACCTCCAGGGCCACCGCAATATAATCCAGCACACATGGATCCAGAGATCAAGAAGCTAGAGTGTTTACCAGGTGATTAAACCCAAATGGCCAGTCATACTACTACTGACATGTAGTTGTGGCCAGTGAACCAAACAAATTCACTTCCCTCACTCTGGGGTATGGTATAGTTCAGGGCTCCTCTCCTGAACTATACCATCTGCTTTTAAGCTGGTTTTTCAAGTGAAGATTGTTTATAACAACAGCACAATTAGGATGTATGTGGTACCTCAATTAGTGATGCACCGATATGGGCTTTTACCGATACTCTGATATTCCGATATACAGCAACAGATATCTGACGATATCAATAACCGATCCGATTCTGTAGGTTCCCATGTTTGCCTCACCTCGTGATATCTTTGGCTACGAGAACTGCAAACAGCAAACTTTGGATCCTCTCTGACTGAATAAAACTCCCAAATTAGCGACTTCCTCTTCCCTCTACTCATCACCTATGGTGTCCATGGTGCCTACTTCGCAACAATCACTATACACCAACAATGCTAGCACGTGGTTATACAATACGCAAGCACCATTTATTGGCCGAGTTATCAGTAGAATTTACTGATGCCAATACTCTCCAGAAGGTGATTATCGGCCCGATACCGATACACTGTGGAAACTACATTGTTGAAGTAACAATACCTTTGTCATCCCATGACCAGCTGAGTTGTGAGTATTACACATGTATAATGATCAGCAGATGCATGCATTCCATGTCTATATATGAGCTGGGCTGGGTCACCCCCATAATTGCATCTCAGTGCCCCCTCCAGTGTGGAATGTGCCACTGCAAGGCATCATGGTTGGTTTGGTCACAATCACATACAGTCATGGAATGCATCTGCTGATGATGCATTATTGCAGTATTCACAACTCACAACTGTGAGCTATAGTCATGGGATGCCACAGTGTAACCGATCCGATTATCAGTGCATCACTAACACACTGTGTCTGCTGTTCATGCAGTGTGCACAACACATTCACCCTTGACTGACACCCCATCTCACCTCTGTCTCCTGCTCCACATTAGCTCCAGCCTCGAGAAGAAGGTGAGCAACCTTGTCATGGCCATTATGGCTGGCAACGTGCAGTGGAGTCCATCCTTCCTGCGTGCAGAAAGATATCCTGTAGTGTTGCCCGATGTTGGCTGTGTACACACTAGCTATATACCAGCCCATACATAATTATGAGGATCCAACACCTGAACATATAGCCTCATTCCCAGGCTCGCACGCCACTTTCGGTTGCAAGCGACGAAAAGCTGGGTGGGGCCTGGGAACGAGGTTACTGAACGTATGAAGCATATCATACAGTTGCATGGCTATCAGACATACCACAGTGTTACAGGGATGTTAATATGACAGTATTGAGGATTACCTGAGGGCACAGCAAACACTAAGAATGTCTTGGCGGTATGTCTTAGGTAATCAGAGGTTAATGTTAATTGCTGAACGTAGCAAGGCAAGTACTCTTGACAATGGCAGTCCGATTCTGAGCTAGCATTTGTATGTACATGTGTGCACAACTTCCATCACACTTTATAATTATTATAGAATACAATAAGGTTAATTAGTAGTGTGCATCATGCAGGTGTCATGCCGTGCACGTGACAGCTGCATACATAACACCATTTAAGGATCACTTCACTCGATTACGAATGTTAGTTTTGTCAGAAGTATATCATGCGGTCTGCCAGGTCATCCTGCCAAAATCAGGGGCTGCAGCAGAAGCTCCACTGCTGACCCTTCAGTCATGGAATGGTCAGTTTCAAGGACTACATGCAGCTACTCCGCCTCTCACTGGGGCTCGCCTAAGATGCTTTCAACTAGACTTGTTGTACAGTAGCATCCTATCCATGGTGGGAGGGGACCTGAAACCTGGCAGTAATGTAACTGCCAAGTACATTCTTCATGGGTTCAGGTTTAATCAACTTTGAGGAGTGTTTCCTCTCAAACATTCAAACTTAAGAGTCGATAGTGTAATACACGCAAATATATTGCAGCTCAGTCTCAATTGTATAGTGCCACGTGCAAGGATAGTTTAAGAGTAGGTAATAGACCATGAAATTTATGCTGTGCGAGAAATTTGTGCCTTCCCCAAATTTGGATGCCACATGGACACAGTACACAATTGTCCTCAATCTGTGTCTTTATTCAGTATTTGTTTTTCTCCTTGGCATGGCTCCGTACCACTATGTTGGAGGGTGGACACTACATACGCTGCCAAATCTGTAAGCATCTTACTAGCAATTTTACTGAGTGGGTGTGGCTACCTGGTTGGCAAATAATCATTAATTGTCCCACAAAAGTTGATGCTCTACGATATAGGATTCCACAACCAATTCAATGGTCGTCAAGCCATCAGGAACAGTCTTAGAACACAAAAGGGTAGTGTGTGACATAGTAAACTCCCTCAAGTGCAGTTGCTGTCCTCACCTTGTCCTGCAGGTTGGGGTCAGCCCCTGCTGCTCAAGTCCTGTTCACTGCATTATTGCCCTCTTTGATGTACCAGAGTTAAGTATTCTGCTCTTGCAGACTGTGGTCGGACTTTCCAGTCAGTCCCATGCTCTCACACACACATTTCACCGTGTTGTCTAGTGTGTAGTCCATGCAGGTAATCCGTGCAGTGAATGATATCTACTACTACACTCCTCGTAAATGTGCACATCCGTTGTCTGATGAGTACATGCAGTACATGTGCATGTGAAGTCTGCATGTGACACGTGGCACATGTAGAGCATGTGGAGTCACTTATTGCCAACAGACTAGAGTGTGGCAACTGGGATAACCCAGTCTTGAGTGTAAAGACTACTTAATTTCAGGAGAACCCCACCCATACCAGTCAGCGGTTGTCCTAGTAATATGCTTGCATTATGCTCACTGCTCCTGCATCCAAAATTTTGCTCGCAGAATCTACATCGGCCTAGGTATATAACAGAACGAAGGTCACAGCAGAGTTCACTAATTCTACTAGCCTCGCAAACAGCTACAAGATTAATACCGAAGTGTGTTGCAGTGGAACACTAAACAATGGCAGTGTGGGTGGCACACATGAGAAATGGATGTGGATGTAGGGTAGGGCTGGCTGGTCGGGTTGAGTCTAAAATGTTGTGTAGTTTGAGGGACTTTTCTCACCTGCCAGCCAGTAGGAGTGAAAACTAGACAACATGGTGAAGTGTATGTGTGTGACTGACTGGAAGTGTGACCACAGCCAAATAGAGCAGGAGCTACAAATATGAAACTCGGCACAGAGCAGGGGAGGTCAATTTCCACACTTCCCGCTGCCATTACAGCCATTCTGTTCTTTGTTTACGTTGCTAACTATGTTCACTGTTGATATGCAAACCTTCTGCAAATGTGCACTAATTATGTTACAAGCTAACTATAACTTGCTTATAGTACGTATACGGGAGTGAGTACAGCCGGCCATTGAAGGGTGGATGTAATGGATGTCCCCTTGCAGTATAAACACAATATCTTCCACACAAAGTTACCCTCAGCTAAACATCAGGTAATCCATGCTGCGAAGGATGACTTCTATTGCTATATACTCCTCGTAAATGTACCGTAGCTCTCATAAATGTGCTGCTTCCGTTACTTGTAGCTGTTCTGAAAGGGCAGACTAGGTGCATGAAGTACAATGTGCCAGGTTGCAGGGGAACAGTCCACCGACTGTGGAATGCAATCTACAACCATTTCTACTAAGTGCCTCCCATTGTTGTGTTCGATGATTGAGTAAAGAATGTGTGCATGGCCATTATTTGAGCAGAGACACGTTGATGAGTTGTAATCAACTTACATGAAAGAAATACTAAATCCTCATGCGTGCAGCTAATCAAACCCTCTGTAAGGAAGTGAAAAAGAACCCTGAATGTCTGATCACACATGTGACTGTAATTGTGAACTGCTAGTTGCTTATACACAGGGGCACGAACTGTATGGTCCTGGACATGTTCTATAGAGTTGATTCCTGGACTTGGAACGGTAGTTGGCAAACAAATTCTATTTTGCAACGTTTCAAGAAGAAGATCACAAGACGGTGATCGAAACGTGGCAAAATAAAATTTGTTTGCCAACTACCGTTCCAAGTCCAAGAATCAACTCTATAGAATATTGCGGAGTCCTGAACATGTGTTGTACTAGTGTACACGAGTGAATGCATCCAGAAGAGCCTTAGTCTCACGAGGTCTGGCCAAGCGAATCATCCTAGCAACTTATGGTGTGACAATGCAAGGATTCTAGCCATTGTTTGTGCAGTTACTAAGAACAAATTTTTCATTAACTCTAGCTTCAGGAAGCAAAAACCGTATAACGCCTAGTATTAAAGCCTCCATGTAAATTCTTATGGTCTTATGGGAGCTCATAGTCTCGGTTCCAGACCCAAACCAACCCCAGTGTGGATCGCTTCCAGATACTGGAAGCGATCTGGCCGCGCTGGGGTTGGTTTGAGTCTGGGACTGAGAATAGGGAGCTCATGACGGCTTTAGCAGTCATTGGTTGGTAAAGAGTTAATTCATGAATTGAGGTTAATTGTTTCACTTGCTACAGTCAGTGCACGTGCACTCAGCAAATTAACACAGCTGGGAAGGCAAGGTTGCTGAAGTGCCAACGACAGCAATTCTTGATTGCTGATCGAAAAAGAGGTTGAAACATTTTGTCGTGCACGTGCACTTTAATCACAAATTTCTATTATCCCAGAAAGCCAACTTCGATCAAACTTAGTCTCTAAGCCTCTGTTCTGTTCACCCTTCCTGATTACATAGTAGACAATTGAAGTCCACTTAATTTGACAGAAATCCACCAGGTTGTCAGTTGTACCAACAGATCAGGAGCTGTACCAGAAGCCCCTTAATGGTTTTTGAGTGTCCATTTTCAAGCACAACAAGACTACTGCCTGCGTCATATTGGTACAAGTCAGTCTCAGTCGCTTTTAAAATGTGTTACAGGCCATTTTCTATAAAATCCACATTTTACAATAACACAGCTGTGGAGTTTGTTAAATGCACATGGTGGGGAACTGTAACCTTAAGGGCCACATGTGCCGTGAGCTTCTGACGTCACTTCCTGTAACAACCATGCTCTGTGCTAGCACAAAGGATGGGACAGGTGGAGGTGTGTTGGTGTCACCCACAGGGTGACAGCACATGCCATGGCCGTGTTGCATCTTGGCTATAGAAAGCTTTCAGTCCGCATGGTGTGGCCTATTTTTGTCATTTTTGGCATATCAAAAAAGGGCTCTCACATTGTAGGGCCTCCACTAGTAGCAGTCAAGTCACATTTTTCAGCGCGGAGGGGTTGGTCATGCCTGAGCCTCTTGATTCAAAACATGTTAACAAGTGGGTGTGGTTAGAGTCATGCTGCAGTTAAGATGGCCCCACTACTGTACCCACTAATAGAGCCTAGTGTACCCCACTTTACGTTCAGAGATTGAATGGTAACTACGCACAGTTCAGTATGTAAGTTGACACTGATTCAGTCACTGTCACAATACACTTCGTGCATGCCTGTGTACCCCCTATTCCATATTCTTGGCAATGACACTGACCACAACTACGTGGACAGGAGGGGACTGTACATTCTGCAAGGGTCCTGTTTCAATTGTGTGGGCCCCTCAACACTCAAAGATATCCTGAGAGTCAAATATGATTACATCATGGGTATGAGCTAGTGTCCCGTTAGACATCCATAGCACGCAGTTAGACATCCATAGTGTGCACTTAGACATCCATAGTGTGCAGTTAGACATAACCATCAGAAGCAATTCCCTATTGTTTTCAAGCAGTGTCTCAACCGTACCCCAGCTAAGTGAAATGCATTGCCAATTGCTTGTGGCAGACATGCATATCAGTGCATGGGTTCTCAGCTGGAAATTTCAGTTCAGTGCCAAAAAGATCAGAATACCACTGACAGCTCACTTCCAGTACATTTGGTCTTCAGTGTATATGACTGCTCAGATCGGCAATCACCATACATAACACAGACCTGTAGGAAGCTAATTAAACTGGTACAGCTATAAGCAGGAAACTAGGAATAAACCACGTCCACCTAGCTATGTAGGCTTGTCAAACTTTTAACCAGATTGCAGAAAGTTACATGCCAATGCCCACAACAGTGATGTACAACACAGTTAACTGTACATATACATTGAGCTGGACGTATGTACATTCCTACTCATTTTCCTGTCAAGAATGTCTTCATGCTCTATAGGCATGCCACAGCTAGCTGTGAGCCAGTGCACCACATGCTACCAGGATGTGAATCACTCACTGACTGGTAAACGAGGAGGTGTGGAGCATGTACTGGGCACGGAATCGTGTATGTGCATGCTTTGTAAAGCTTCTGTCATCTTGGTGAGGTTTAAATTGTATGTCAAAACATGAAAAAGTGGTACAACTTGGCCATACCGGTTCCTGTGGCCCTGCAACGATCTGAGGCAGTTAAAATTACAATTACGTGTTTGCAAGCAGTGCCTCAGGTAAATGCCCAGCTAAGCCTTGAAAAACAAATTTCTAGCTGCAAACTGGCATGGTATGTGCTACCCAGATGAATTACTGGTTACAAGTAGCTGAGCTCGCTTCGCTTGCTCAGCTACTTCCCCCTTGTTCGCCTACCGTGCGTAATCCGGCGCCGGACAGCTCTCTGAAGAGCTTCTCCCCGATTGCGTCCGCTTCAGCTGCAGCTCGCCGCTTGCCTCCGCTTCAGCTGCTGCTCCCGGGCCCGATTGCGGCATCCGCTTCCACTGCTGCTCGCGCTCCCCGTTTGCCTCCGCCTCGCGTCCAGCTGCTGCTCCCCGATTGCACCCGCTTCAGCTGCTGCTCGAGGCGCTCGCCGCCCGATCGCGTCCGCTTCGACTGCTGCTCCCCGATTGCGTCCGCTTGAACTGCTGCTCGCCCGATTGCGTCCGCTTCGACTGCTGCTCCCCGATTGCATACCCGGGCCCAATGTTCTCGAACATTCTTCGCGGAGTTAATTCGAGGTTCAGTAAATAAATTAAAGTACGAAGGTCGCGCGTCACTATAGTATAGTCGCGCGTCACTATAGTATAGTCCCGCCCCACGAACATCCCACTTCCGTCACTCACAGACAGACACACACACAGACACGTAAATTCTTAATGTATTGATAAGTGTCTGCTACACATTGATCAGGAAATCCAAATAGTATTCACAGTTCACTTCCTGTGTATTGATGGTGTATGAATGCTCAGATCAGGGATTACCAATCAAATTCCGTTACTGTTACCCTCATCTTGCCCTGAATGTCAGGGTTGGCCCCTGCTGCCAGGAGGTACTCAACCACCTTCTGGTGACCACTGAAGCTTGCAGTCCACAGTGGAGTGCAACCATTCTACAGAGAATGTGTGTTAGTATTGTAAAGGTAAGTGAAGTTTCCTGTCACAAGATAATGAACCTGTTCAACATGCTGAGGGAGTACAACACAGTACACGGCTACAAGGCGTGCATTCCAAAGCAATGTGCAACAATTCTGTACTCAGTGTGTGTAGTGCAGTTTCTGTCACACGGTACTTAACACTTGGCCAATATAGTACAAATACCACTATGTTTGACAGTGATGTGGTTGTCAAGTATAGCTACATAGTGCTCATAATGTGATACAGGCACAGGTCAAAGGTATGGGGGTACTGGTCAATCTTGATGTCTTGTATAGTGAAAACCTTTGTCTTGTAGAAAAACCGAAAGATCAAAGGAATTCAAATCTCATAAGTGGAGTACAACCATCCTACAGAGAATGTGTATGTTAGTATTGTGAAGGTAAGTGAAGTTTCCTGTCCCAAGATAATGTCCACATGTTTTTTTTTTTTTTGTTTTTTTTCTATGAAAGTTTATGCACAAAAAATGCATAGGACAATGCAATAGCCACTGGCTAATAATAGCATACCCAAGAACACAAAAGACTATACTATATGGTACATATGGTTAACAAGAGATGATTTAAATACAGACAAAGTATTGGCATGAGTAATGTAATCTGGTAAATTATTCCAAGCAGAACAAGTTTTAGGTACAAAGGAGTGAAAAAATGCGTTAGTATGAGCAAAGGGCTGGCAGTAGAGTAACTTGGATGATGATCTTAATGTGGTGGTCTTAGGCACAAACAGATCGTAGGGGAAATAAACCAGTTCATGAACTACCTTGTACATGGTACACAAACTCAGGTAATTTCTGCGATCAACTAAGCTGGGTACATTAAAAAGATTGAGCAAATCGGCATAACCCAAGTCCCACTGTTTTGCACACATACGCAAAGCGAACTTCTGTACGCGTTCGAGCTGATCGATGTCCTTTTGCAAATGAGGATTCCAAACCTGGCTAGCATACTCAGTGCGTGGTCTTACCAAGGCAATATACAACTGGAACAGACTTTGTGGGCTTGCGCATGTGTTCTGATAAAATCTCCTGTACAGTAATCCAACCATCCTTTTAGCTCTAGAACAGATTTCATTTATGTGTTCTGACCAACATAGGGTCGATGTCAGGAGAACACCAAGGTATCTATAGGAGTGCACTCTGTCTAGAGCAGAGGAACCCAGCTTCAGGGCAGGAGGATGTGATGGATTTTTCTTTCTGGAGAGCAGCATGTATTTACATTTTGAGGAGCTAAAGGTAAGGTTGTTGGCAGTCACCCAATTGTTCAAACCATCAATATCATTTTGGAGATCTGCATAGTCAGCATTTGACTTGATGACCTTGAACAGCATCATGTCATCAGCATACAGAGAAATCTCGGACCCTGTAGACAAATTAGTGTTTGCAATGCCATCAATATATATAAGGAATAAAAGGGGGCCCAAGACTGATCCCTGAGGTACTCCTGAGTCGACTGATATGGTACCAGATGACTCGCCGTCCACTACCACCTTTTGTCTCCTTCCCATAAGGTAACTGCAAATCCATCTAGTCAAAACAGGGTTGAGGTTCAGTTGTTTGTTGAGGGAGTACAACGGCTACAAGGCTTGCATTGCAACAATTCTGTACTCAGTGTGTGTAGTGCAGTTTCTGTCACATAGTAGTTGACAGTGATGTGGTTGTCAAGCATATATACCTAGTGCTCATAATGTGATATAGGGACAGGTATGGGGGTACTGGTCAATCTTTATAGTGAAAACCTTTGTCTTGTAGAAAAACAGAAAGGATCAAAGGATTTAAAATCTCATAAGCTGCTGTTAGAATTGAGTAAGTCATGCAGTTAAAGTGGGTGGTGCATGAGGAGTGGACCTGGATGGGGGTGGGGATGGCTGGTCAGGGGGTGGTCTGAATGTTTGTGGATATTTGAGGGAATCACTGATATCAACCTATACTGCATGCTGACCATCTCATACTGTGTACTATTTCAATGCTCAGGTCCTGTTCACTGCATTATTCCCCTCTTTGACGTACCAGAGTTAAGTATTCTGCTCTTGCAGACTGTGGTCGGACTTTCCAGTCAGTCCCATGCTCTCGCACACAGATTTCACCATGTTGTCTAGTGTGTAGTCCATGCAGGCAATCCGGATGATATCTACTACTACTGCTCCCTGGCCCTTCTATTTTTCTGAGGCTAGCAATACCAAATGAGAAAACCTATAGCCTGTCTCACTCGGTACTCCACAGAGCATTGTCATGAGCAGGTGAAAAGGAGTTCCCATGAAATGAGTCAATTAATGACAGCCTGTTGATATGCCGTTGATTGCACTATGTAAACTATGGTGGATAAGTATGAACCTAATTCCCATGGGTGATAATGCACCTAGTTGATCAGCTGAAACACGTATAGCCAAATTGAACCATTTTACTTACAGGATCAGCTGCATTAACATTGACAGTCTTCAGGAGGTCAGGGATTCTCTCCAGTAGACCAAAGAAGCTAGCCTCACGGAGTTCCTGTTCCTGAAGGAAGAAATCAAAAAGCAGAACATGTGGGTGAATTGCGTCCCAAAGCACAGGCTGCGTACGTACTGAACAAGTTCCATTGGCAAGACTATTTTTACAGTGAGATGGGAACTGGTGACTATGGTCTCCATGTTGGCTGGCAGAGCCAATCAGGTTTGAGCGTTTTGTGTATGCAGTATTAATTTGTCCATTCGGATTTGTTATGAACTACTGGAGGGTGCAGTATGGCACTATATGTGAATGTGGTCAATTCCTGTCCATAAAGTAGCCTCGTATCCAGGCCCATACGCGGAACGCGGAAGTGCGTTCCGTGCGTGGGCCTGGGTACGAGGCTATCCATAAAGGGAGTCTATAATTCCAGTGGACATTTTGTTGAGGAAATTAAGGTCCATTGATAACAGCAGGAGTGCTTATAATGATGTTCCACTCTTTACGTCATATTATGCACTGCTGATAACAGATATAGTGACCTCTCTCTTCCATACGTATGTATGTCACAGTGTGGTACTGACAGGGGTGAGTGATCCCCCTCATTGTTGCATAGTGAAGTGATCAGAATCTGAAAGTGGAATGGCCTGGAAAGAGGCTACACAATCACACTAGTACATACCTTGCTCTTCTTTTCATGTGGTGGAATCTCGCTACTGGATTCTTTATCATCTGTGTGAGAGCATGGAATAGTTGAATACCTTTACACTTGTTTTATATCTGTATATAAATATTCATGGGTCAACTGAAGGCAGAAAGGTGGGATAAAGTTTAGTACTGCGTTCGCTCCATATTATGGCAGCTGGGAAGCAAAGGAGTAATTTCACAGATTCTATAATTACATAAGCGCATGTAGCTATGTAATAGATGAACCACAAAAGTCACCAAGTGCATGAACCATTACCAGATTGTATCTTCATAAGCAGGTCAAAGGAGAGGCAGGACGGAGACCCTCCCACCACCTCACCAAGGGGTGTGTCCTACGAGGAGAGATACACACATGTTGCCATGGCTGACTCCATTTATTTACCCAGTTGGATACCAGCATCGATCTGTGGACTTGTCTTCCCTCCACAGTGTCTGTTGGTCATCAAGACAGGTCTTTACACATTGCTTTGAGGTATCATATTCAATGTTGTTTGACTTTCAGTTGTGTGAGTGTTGGTCGTAGACTACGAGTTCATGCATGTACTGAATTAGTCAAAGTTTAACATCAAGATATTTCTTATGAAGGGAGGGGAAGAGTCTGCCATGTGAGTACTGCCATCAACGTTTGTTTGACCTTGTGTTGGAAGAGCCAACCACATTGAGCACTATTAACATGAACAAGATGCATACTTCAAGAGCGCAAAGTGCAGACAACACACAAACACACACACACACACACACACACACACACACACACACACACACACACACACACACACACACACACACACACACACACACACACACACCACTGTCTGTACCAACCTTGGGCTCATCAAAGGGCCTTCCCAGTGTTCCTGTGAGCTCATTGTATCTCACCAGCCGGCACTGCTTCAGCTGCACACCACACTCCTGCAACTCCAGGACCTGGACACATCGAATACAAAACTCTTACTATAGACCCGCTAAGAAAACATTATGTCACCATACCCACCATAATATTATTTCAGTTACGAAAATACAGCATGGTTCCATAGCAGATAAGTATGAAGTATAGTAAAAGCAATATTCATAAACCATTCCTCAATGACTTTACCCACACAGCTCAGTAAAGGAAATGGGTATCGTATGCTGGTCCTACGAAGTAAGAGCACGTTTTGTACATAAACATTAGCATACTTTGCATGACTAATACTATACAAGTCAAGGCTTTCTACAGCTAAGACCAAACACAGCCATGTGCTGCTACCCTGCAGGTGACTTCCAACCATCTCCCCTGTCCCACCTTTTGGCAAAAAAATTTCCTGGTAGGTTTTCCTGTATATGCTGAGTCAGTGTAACAATCTATGCAAGTGATTACATTCCTTACGGATGGATTCAAATTCATGCCGCCGGTACCTGTTGCTGATGGCTAAGTGGAAACCCTTTGCCAAGCAGCAAATCATGGGAGGCTAGAGCAGCAGTTTGATCGAGTGACTTCACTCTTTCACGCATGCAAGATAGATCTGGCCATGGTGTGAGATAGATCTGGCCATGGTGTGGGAAGACCGTTGATTCCATAGCTTCAAATTGAAGGCTTGTATAGGCAAGAATGTGACAAACACAGCTGGAGGTCTGAACAGCTAGTTATCACACTACACATGTAAATATATCTCAGAAATAAATCCTGGCCTATTGCAGACAATGTGGAACCATAAAGACGGCAAAGACACACTAACACACAGCCTACATTGTACCTTGTAGGCTCTTTCTGTTGCCTCCCCCAGGGTCTGCTTCCTGTGGACCTCCAGTGTCTTCTCACTGAGACTCCCACTGCTCGGGTGCTCACAGAACAGACGGAACTGGTTCAGGATAAAGATATGTTGGTGAACTTTTCAGCCAGTTCTACAGGCAAAATACAGTAACAAGATGCACCAGAGCAGCAAAAACAACCCTAGCTACTGATATAGATTCTACCAACTGTATGATGGAAAATGGCAGGCATAATTATGTGCACCTGAAATGCGATCCAACATTGATATAACTCATAATACCTAGGCACACAGTCATGTGACTCAACACTTCTTGCTTGTCATTGAGTTTGCAGAGGCATTAAGACAGGTGGTGTACATTGATGCAGGCTGAATAATAATTCCACCCGCGCTCATTTTGCTACAAGTTTAATCGCTTATTAGGTTGTGCATACTGTGAGGGCTAAAATGTATATCATCATCCACTGAATCAAGTCTTCCTGAACAGGTGCTGAACAACCAGAAAGGGTCAACACAGTACCAACCTGTTATACGTTTCATAAATGGGTGACGAAGTAGCTATACTAAACAATAACCCAATGAAGTCCAAGGACTATACTGTAGATAGCACACAATCATGAAGCTGAGAACATTATCACTGTGAGTAATTACAGCAACCTTGCAGAAGTTGGCCTCCCATTCGTGTAGGCAATCCTCAATTTGCTTCTTCATGTGCGGAGGTAGCTGCTCTGCTGTGAATCGTGTGACAAATGCTGGTATGCAGGTGCGTACATGCGTTGGATAAGTGAAGAGATTTCATGATTATCAATTGTGGGTACGAACAGCATCAATATGGTATGAAAGTTACATGCAATAACTCAATTAGGGCAATCCTTGGCTCAGAAATTGGACTATGCAGGAAACAGGGTTGCATACTATCAAGAGTTCATAACAATAAGAGTGTGCAACTGCCATGTGGTATCCACTACCACCATCTTTGCAGTATGACATGGCAAAACAGTGCATGTGTAAACTCTGTAGTAATCACAATGCTGCTACTACTTCACCATTGTTTGTTGACATCATACTGCAGAGATGGTGGTAGTTGATACCATATGGCAGTTGCACACTCTGAACTCTTGATGTTATGAACTCTTGATACTATGAATCATCTGTGCAGGCTGAGAACTTTACAAGACGTTCACTGCGGAGGATACGACCCTGGCTCAGAAAGCCGTTTGAAATAACCAACAAACCACGCTATAGGTAATTGAAAGGTTGGCGGAGTGGCAGATAAGATGGTTGTCCCCACACGTTATCTTCCAAACAAGCAATCCTGAAGACCTCCCATGGTTACAGTTTGCTTACTATCATTTTTCCATTCAATTAGCTATTGAAAAATAACTTCCCCTACTAAATTCAAGGGGGTTACCTCTACAGCATTAATTTAATACCCGTATCAATTTGAAAATTCTATAACTTTGGCTACACACCTGGAGGTAGTTGTTCAACCAAACGCTCCTTTCTTTGCAGTTCGTCCACTTTGGATTCCAACTCCTTCACCTTGTGCTGGGATTCTTGCAGCATTTGACTTTGCAGTGCTTTTTTGAGCTCTTCCGTTTTCTGCTCAAGCTCATTCGTCTTCTCCTGGAGCTCTTGCATTTTCTGCTGGAGCTCTTTTTGATGCTCTGCTGTCTTCTGCTGGTGCTCTGCTGTCTTCTGCTGGAGATCTTGACGTGTTCCCCAAAGTTCTCGTCTCTTGAGCTGCAGCTCTTGAGCATTTTCACGCAGTTGTGTGTTCAGCACTTTCCGGTCTCTCTCCAATTTCAAGTTCTGGGTTTGCATCTGTTGAACTGTGCACTGCTGTTCTTCGATCAGCTGCTTCTGTTTTCGTACCTCTGTATCCTTTGATGCAATCTCAGCTTGCATCTGCTCAACCACCTGTTGCTGCTCACTTTGCATCTGCTGAACAACTTGTTGCTGCTCACGCCTTAGGTCTCGACTTTGCTTCTGCAGCTCTTCGATGAGCTGCTGCTGATCTTGAATTCTTCTTTCTTGTGGAGTTGGTTGCTGCATGCTCTGAGAAAACTCTGGGGCTTGTTTCAGTGCAACCAGCTGATGACAGAGCTGCCGTGCAGTTGGACGTTCTTGGTCGTTGTCATTCAAACAGCTTTTTATCATGGGCAACATTTGGTGATGAGGGTCAATAAGATCAATGTGATTCTTCCGACGTTGAACTTCAGGTACTGGCATGAACATAAACCCAGTTGGAGAAAGGGGGTTGGGCTGACGTGTCATGTTCGAACTGGGATCTGGGTATTTTCTGGTCAAAATCTGGACAGCTATAACACCCGAGGAAAAGACATCCAGTTGTTTGCTGTAGACAGGTGGTTCTGTGAGTGCTTCGGGGGACATGTAGAATGGTGTACCGGGACATCGAGTAAGACGACTCATGCTAGTGTTAATCACAGTAAGCGTTGACATCCCAAAATCAGTGACTTTTGCTCTGCTTCCAGCGATCAAGAGAACATTGTTCCCAGAGAGGTCGCGGTGGATGACGCCCTTGGAGTGGAGGAAGGTGAGAGCTAGGGCGATGTCGTACCACAAGCTCAGTTGAAGGTGGTATGGAAGAGGATCATCGGAGCGCTCTAGGAAGTGGGTGAGGTTTTCGTCTAGCAACTCCATCAGGAGAATGGGAAGATGAGACACAGGATCGCGAGCTACACCGAGGTACTGCGCCACGTTGGGGTGCCTTACCATCTTCAAAAGTTCACATTCCTGCTCAAACCTCTGAAGAATCTTTTGACTGTGAGGGTCATTGAACTGGAAGAGCACGGGATGTAGAATTTTTGCAGCACACGGTAGTTCGCAGAACTTTGCTTTGCAGACTTTCCCGTACGACCCAGTTCCAAGAGTTTTATCATGAAACAGTTCTAGGTCTTGATCGTCGGCCTGCGACCGTTCGGACATGGTCTAGCACGACTACGAAGGAGCCAAGAGAGAAGTGTGTGATACTACATCCTAACAGAACACTAATTAATCATAAATCCATACTAGGCCTTGGCAAATGATGTCAGCATACATAATATTACTATATACATGCAGCATAGGAGCATATTCCAGTGCTTTTAGCAAGCTTGCTGAAAGTACTGTCTATGAATAATGTTGTCCCGGAAGCTGCACGTACATCCTTAGCACTACAGCATCTCAATCATTCACTGCACACAAGTTTATCCAAGAGTGATTTACACTTGCTTTCAAACGGCTAAGGTTCATTGCTATAATACTGTTGTAGACAGCTAGTTGCAATACTTTGCTGAGATAACTGGAACTGAGCGGCAACAGTATACTATTGTGAAGAAACTTCAAGAAAGGTCATGATCATCAGGTGGCAAATTGGCAATGTAATCAGTACTATTACAACAAAATTGTCAGTATGCAAACAGTGAGTACTCCGTCTTAGCTCCTAGTCTCTTTGTCCAAAAGGTATTTGTGCAAACTAAAGGGTATCCTATCTCATGCAATTTGTGCTGCTCTTCAAGTCACTCAGGGTTGATTAACTGTATGAGACTGTATACAAGGCGCCGTCGGGAATGATGAGATGCGGCTCGCCGGGAGGCTGTGGTAGGAGCAGGAGATGCATGGTATCATTGTCACAATGGTAGCCTTTGGAGTTGTCCATTGCCACTGATTGAAGGGGCACATTAATTGTGGTGTCCATTGCTAGACAATTTAGTGAGTGAATGGCACTATAATGTCATATACCCAGACGCTAGTAGCTCTGCATGCATGCTGTATATGTATATCTGGCCCATTTAGGCCGAAACCGCAGTCATGCAGTAATCAAATAGAATTCCATCTGTGGTGACATGCCCTGTTGAAGACTACAACATAGTCACGGTGTAGTTGAAACTTTGACTTCTGGGTTGGAGTTGAGTTTAAATATTACAACATAACTCCTAGGGTCTATACGTATAGCGGAGTCAATTTCCAGTGTTCAAATTGCACTTTCCATGCAACTGTGGTTGGTCATGTTTGAGAATGGGATACCGTACTGCATGCTAGCTAAGTTGGACTTCATGCTGCTGGACATGTCCGTTCAATGGCAGCACATGAGTCACTGAGGTTAGTGAGATAGCAACATCTGCAAGTGTCATCCAAACCTTTATAAGCAGAAACTGGATCAGCTACGTTCATGATACATACTACATAAGCATGAAAAATGACACCTAGTTCCCTTTCTTTGACAGAGTCACTATGGTGAAGCATATAGACGGTCTAGAGAGTGAGAGAAAGAGCACACTTTCAGGTATATCCAGCCCATGTGACCAGATTGACCACACAGCACAATTGTGAACCGTGAGTGACACTGACAAAGAGAGAGAATTCAATCGATAGAAAATTCTGGTAGCTATTCAAACACCCAAGACCTTCTGAATACTAGTAATATTGATGCTTGTACTACTAAGCCACTGGGCCCATGGCAGAGGAGCAGCCACTTGCATGCAGTCACTCGGAAACAATTTGCAGAAGAGTTTTGAGTCCTGCATGGTGTGAAATCTCTTGTGTGTGCAATGTCTGATGCCATGCCAATGTGATAGCAGTGAGTGACATCATTACATCACTACTTTGGCAAATAGTTGGCTGGAATATAACAAGCTTGCAGTAGGTACGGTGCATATGAGCTACTCTTGGTTATATATTATGTATAAGTTAATCGCTGTCTACATTTCATGTCAAGTTAATTTTGAACTAGCCTGTCTGAAAAGAGAAGAAGAAAAGAAGAAAACCGATTTTGCGGTCTGGCAACCTTCTGGTGTGGTATTTTTGATGCTATTTCATGACACTGGGAGGCTTCTTGGCCAATTAACACTGGAAGATGAACGATAAGTTGTTTTTGAGAGCTTAGAATATAATTATTGCATATCCGCTCTATCCCTTCATATAGAGTGTATACTGACTCTATGATATCCATGCAGAGAGTGCAGTAATGTTACATATTGTAACCTCCAGGTGCAATATTCACATGATGATGTCATGGAAAATATTCATGTGCTACTGGAACTTCAGTTACAACATTCATGCATCAGCTATTGCATAGTTGTGGGCAGATGGGATTCATGCCTGTGCTATGGGATAGATGGGATTTTTATGTCACATACAACCCCTAGGTGTGTACAAATGTAGTCAAAAACGACATACCTTGGTTCTGTAGAGCGACTGCAACCGATGTCACGACTTGAGAGCGACTGCAACTGATGTCACGGCTTCGGAGCGACTGCAACCGATGTCACGACTGGGGAACAACTGCAACCGATGTCTCACGGCTGGGGAGCGACTGCAACTGATGTCACAGCTGGTGTTACACTGTGACTGATGTCGCGACTTGGGAGCGACTGTAACTGACGTAACGGCTGGGGAGCGACTGCAACCGATGTCACAGCTAGGGAGGGACTGCAAATGGTATCACAGCTTGGGAGCGACTGCAACTGATGTCACGACATGTAAAATATCACAGCTGCAAAACAGATATAATATATATATATACATCAGTGAGTGGGCAGTTCCACAGGAGATGCTACCGCAGCAATTGTGTGAGGTGATGTAGTGAGCGGATTAATCCTAGCCTCGTTCCCAGGCTCTCCCACGCACGAAGTAAGCAACGAAAAGCTGGGCAGGGCCTGGGAACGAGGCTAGATTAATCCCTGAGCAGATACTTCACCTGGATCTATCACAAATGAACGGACTAGTGTATACGACCACAGTAGTCCCGCATTGCCAGATCCTCGCTGAGAGTATGGCTGTGGGGGCTAGGATTAGCGTGCGCGACTAGGATTAGTCATACTAAGATTGTTTATAATAATCTATGGATTAGTGTCATAAACTCTGTGACATGCATAGTCTCGGATGTAAGATGGTGCCCAGACCCTTTCGCACAAAGGGTCTGGTTCCGAGACTATGACATGCACAGTGCTCAAAATCTGGCCCCCACCAATCATTTTCCCCCTCTGATTAGAAAAAAACACTGCATGCAGTACTAAAATAGAACCTAATTTCAAATTTGGGAGGGGTGGATGTTAAGATGTTCCCTTGAAAATACCTTCGCATGATAAGTGCATTATAGTGCAGTGCTGCATCAGTAACATACCCAACTCGCTGAGTTTGCCTTGCAAACTATCGTAGGCCGTCGCACACGTACAGGCAGCGGTCGCAGACAATAGCTAGCTAGCTAGAGGTTGCTGGCCCGCGCCGCGCGGAAAACTGCCACACCCAATCTTTTGTAAAGACTGCCCCACCCCCCAACTCGCAACTTCAATAATTACTTCCGGTCATGTGTTTCCTGGACAGAATTTGGTTGTGAGTGATAACTGCATAATTTCAGCCTGTGAATCTGATTGTTTTTGAGAGAGAAAAGGCGACTTCTATCTGCTATAGTTTTTCCTGATCGGATCTGCCAACAGAAAGTGCTTGTTCATGAGCCACAATCCGCCGCGAAAGACGAGTCTTACTAGTCTCGTACACTCCACCTTGGGTCTGAGCCTTGTCCCGGGACAGGAGGGCGAGGCGCCCCCACCCCACCTGTACCCTCAGCCAGGGCTGCGCTCTCAGCCATGCATCCGGGTCGGCTCCACTTCTAGTCCAAGTCTGGTGCGGGGAGCATCTCGAGTGATAAAGAGGCGTCGCACTACATCCCCCAGAAGCAGGATTCTTCCCGAAGTCTCGGGCCTGCGGACGGGCAACAGCCGTATGAGTCCCAGGTGTCCGCCATTTCCGAGAACGGGTATGTTATTATTCTAGAGGATCATAATTATTTCTGTGCCTGATTAGTCAGCCACCTGATACAGTGATGTGGACAGTGACTTGGTTATTGGGTCATTAACCAGGGATATGTCATGGTAAAAATGGACCCCCCCAAATTGGTTCCCCCCCCCCCCCCCCCCCCCCCAGAACCAATTTGTTGATAAATACGGACCCCCCGGAACTTATTTTACTGCAAAATTTGGACCCCCCCCTGAAAAATTTGGACCACCCCCTGGAACTAATCTTGTTGATAAATGAGGACCCCCGGAACTTATTTCACTGCAACATTTGGACCCCCTCCGCCAACAACTATATGGACCACCCCCTGGAACTAATTTTGTTGATAAATAAGGACCCCCGGAACTTATTTCACTGCAACATTTGGACCTCCTCCGGCAACCACTATATGGACCCCCTATAGATGTCACTAGTACTTGAACATTGCAGTGACAAAGTACTTGAACATTGCAGTGACAAAACCTTTAATAATGATAGCAGTCAACACAATAGTTCTGCACAATTCCTGACATCTCTCTTTGTGAGGTTTGGTGGGTAGGAGCCATTTGGGCATAGTGAATGGCGTATTCAACTGTCTCGTCTCCCGCACTATTCGTCATTTTGACTTCGGTGTCACTCTCGATCTCCGTTCCAATTCTGTCTGCCATTGCGGCAACAGCATCTTTTATAGCACCTTCCCAACTTCTGACATGCACTGATTTAATCTTTGGGCCTTTGGCGGGACGGCTGTGCCAGGGGGGAACAAATTTTTCAGGGGGGGTCCAATTATTTCAGATAAATTAGTTCCAGGGGGAACCAATTTTAGGGGGGTCCAAATTAAACGTGACAGATACACTATCCTTGCTCAGTGCGTACTGTGTCCGGGTCCACCGGCAAGAACGCCACCCAGAAGCAATTCCGTAGTCCACTGCATTTAGCAGTAGGCTAGAGTTCAGCTGGGTTGGTACAGGCACAAACACTTCTGTTGCCATCATTTTTTGTCTGCTTGACCCTAGTCTCGCGGGCCAGCCTCTCGCCACACCCACTGCGGGGAGGGGAGAGTCTGGGAAAATTCCCATCATCCTCTCGTATCTAACACGCCAGGAATTTCTTGGCGTGTTAAGTGGATTCAACGGAGCGGCGGTTGCCTTTCAGTACACTAGTATGTACCCCAGCATCAATGGTTTTTTACTACACACACTCCCAATTATGTTCGCACCTACTTAGCCAGCTGCCCTACTGCTGATCGTGCAATACGAGAGCCATATGGGAATTTTCCCAGACTCTCCCCTCCCCGCAGTGGGTGTGGCGAGAGGCTGGCCCGCAAGACTAGCTTGACCCCAGTAGCTTTCAGGTGATTATACGAAGCTTTGTCCCGTGTTTCGTACCATGAAAAGCTTGATCAGCCAACTATGGTCTCACATTGCCCCAAAACGTCTAATTGGCAGTCCTCAGCTAGGCCATGAGTCACTGCTAGCTATCTATCTAACTGTAAGTCCAAGCGATTAATGCAATTGTCTGCAGTTTCGTTAAAACCCTCAGTGGAGAACCTCTAAAAATTATAGAGGTTCTCCACTGAGGGTCTTTTATGAGTCCTTATACAGTTTTGGTACATTCGTACTCAAGTGTTCATTATGAACTCTTGTCGTAGTCGTGGACCAGGGACCGTTTGCACTCACTAGTCATGTGACCAGGGACCGTGTGCACTCACTAGTCATGTGACCAGGGACTGTGTGCACTCACTAGTCATGTGACCAGGGACCGTGTGCACTCACTAGTCATGTGACAAGGTGCATTGTTTCCACGGGACATTTCATCCTGGACTGCTCCACTCCTAAGAGCGTTGGTCCATCACCTTTCACGGTCTTGTGTGCAAGTGTATGGGGGCCTCACTGTAGGGTCTGTAGTATCAGGCGTACAAGTGTGGTTGTGATCAGTGAATTACACCTAAAGCAATATTTCTGCGTTGTGTGTAATGTGTGAAGATCTTAGAGTTTTCTTGTTTGTTAGCTTGGAGAAGAACCTGTCTGGCCTAACTAGTTCATGGTGCACTGCTGTTAGCACTTGCTGTGTGTCCCTCTTTGATGAAGTAGCAGTCAGACACGCCCTATTGTGTGCTAAATGTGTGTGTGTGTGTGTGTGTGTGTGTGTGTGTGTGTGTGTGTGTGTGTGTGTGTGTGTGTGTGTGTGTGTGTGTGTGTGTGTGTGTGTGTGTGTGTGTGTTGCTGTTGCGAGGTCAGGATCAAAGTTGGTGATGCAATTATTACCCCATGCGCATGCGCAGCAGGGGTAAAGTGATCGGTTTGTCTGTCAGTTTGAGCAGTGAAGGCCTTGTTGAAGGCTTAGTTCAGGCTTAGTTCAGGATAGAAGCGTCAGAATTCAGAAAATAATAGTGTCTACACAATTCACAGACCAGAGATCCACTCGAGAGGCTGAGAAAAGCTGCGTGAAAGTCGTGTTTCTAATTTATACAACTTGACCACACCCTGTTTCTGCCATAACTTATGGTGTCTCATTCTGCATGCTGACATCGATCGCTGCAGCTGTTGAAAATCGGTAGGCCCATCGTGGCACGCTGTATTAAAAGTCAGTGGTAGGCCTCATGTCAAAGTAGCGCACGGGGTACGTGCTCTGCTGTGCAACTCTAGTTTGTGACGTTTTGGGGGAGTGGGGCTAACTATGTGGCATTTTGCCTGCCAATGAAAATGCAACGAAATTGTTGGTGCAGATGACGCTCTATGATACTGTGGTACAGGAAAAGGAGGGGAGAATTTATGATAATCCTGCAACTTAATAATCAAGTATGAGCAGTTCTATGAATGCAAGCCAAAAGCAACAGTAATCTACAATGGTAAGATTCAGCTTGATGTCAAAAATGTGTGATGTTATGGGTGGGGGTGGGGGGGGGGGGGGGGGGGGAGTTCAATAATGTCACAATTATGGATAAAAGTGGTTTGGAGATGCCAGAGGTGACCTTTCATTATACAGTTGTCTATTATGAGCATGGCTACATGTTAGAGTGTGGTTGTATACTGAACTGTTTTAGCTATGCTATCATATCATCCCTATACCTTGTTTCCCTAATTTCAGTGGCAGTACAAACGTTGTAGAAAGTATATTCCCAGCCATTGGATGTCCTCTTGTGGGATCCTGTGTGAGCTGTATAAACTATGAGAGTGAGCTCACATCTTAGTGAATAAACTACATACTATAGCGAGGGACAACCGCACTCCTTGTAGCTGCGCTGCAAACCCGGTTGCGACTCGCCGTAGCGCAAGCTAAGTATTGCAATTAGTTCCATTTAACGCACATGCCACGTGGCAACCACGCTCAAGTCGATTGCGAGCAATGGCGACCAAAAGGAAGACAAGACATTATTACAGCACTCACAACTTAGCCAGCACGGTGAGTTTCGGTATATAAGCGTCAGTGAACGGCAGCGATCACGACCGTGTGGTCAGAATCTTCGTGTGCCTTTCCTAAGAACAGTACTGCCACCGGAAGTCGAGAGCACTCGAGCAATATTTAATGGCGGCCAACGGCGAGACAAAAGCGCTCATATCTCCACCACCAAGGTGAGTTTCAGCACCAACCTTTACATTCAGGTCAGTGCATGATAGCGATCACGGTGGTGTAGTCAGAATCTAGGCCTAAGTACTCAAACATTATATTATTTATTTACGAGGGGCAACCGCACTCCTGGTAGCCGCGATGCAACCGGTTGCGACTCGCCGTAGCGCAAGCTAAGTATTGCCATGTAATTCGTTCCAATTAACGCACATGCCACGTGGCAACCACGATCGTGAGCAATGGCGACCAAAAGGAAGACAAGACATTACTACAGCACTCACAACTTACGGTGAGTTTGGGCATGTAAGCGTCAGTGAACGACAGCGATCACGGCCGTGTGGTCAGAATCTTCGTGTGCCTTTCCTAAGAACAGTACTGCCACCGGAAGTCGAAGAGAGCGCTGGAGCAATGGCGACCACGGCGAGACAAAAGAGCTCATGTCTCCACCACCAAGGTGAGTTTCAGCACCAACTTTTTACATTCAGGTCAGGGCATGATAGCGATCACGGCGGTGTAGGCAGAATTTCTGTAGGCCAAGCCTAAGTACTCAAACATTATATATATTATATTGGATTGGATGATATTATATTATATTACGCGGCACAATTTTTCCTATACCAGGAGTGTAATTTACGCGGCACAATTTTTCCCCTACCAGGAGTGTAATAAACCATTGAAATAGTCTCGTTCCCAGACCCCAAATGTGCGTTCAGGGTCTGGGAGCAAGACTGAACCTTCCCTGGATGCTTGTGGCCAGATGGGACGAAGGTATAGAAGATATAGCAGCTCCCTTATAAGTCCACCTCCTGATTAACTACTGAATTCATCGAGGATGTGCAGGGAATATTTAGGCGTACAACCACGTAGCTATATGACCCTGACCACACCCACGGATCAAGTAGTAGCTAGGTGAATTAAAGCCTTTGTGTAAGTGGAAATGAAAGCCTTACAAGGAAGTGTTTCAGGCTTCTAACCAAGGGCAATAACGCCAAGCCAGTGCTCGGTCTGTTAGCCTTGTTCCCAGCCTCCTCCCCAGCTTTCTGTCAGTATGTGACCAAAAACTGGGGAGCCAAGGTGATGCGTGGGTGTGGTCAGGGAACAAGTACAGCATGTGACAAAAAGCTGGGAATGAGGCTAACTTTCTATATCACAGCAATGCGTTGTCACTCTGAAGGACTGCCACCCACGTCTTTCTACCCCACCCTTTCCATTGGGAGAGCCGGAGAGCCTGTCTCCAAAATAAATCACTGCAAAAAGATGTCTCATTCCCAGGCCTGCTCCAGTTATTGATTGCGTACAGTGCATACTGTAAAAACTGGAGGTGTAGAAGGCCTGGAAACGAGGCTACTGTCAGAATCTGTACTGAACGTAGTCATCATCAAGAGTTGAAAGGTCTAGGATGCATTCATTGCATTGTAGTACTCTTGTTCAAGGTGGTTTGGTTGCATGCACTTCCATGCATCATCCAATGCATCCTACTGCACTGTACAATGCAACTTGCAAGACAAAGATCAATCTTTGTTTTATTGCAAACGTACTGTTCTATTACAGGTACATCCCACCACTGGGAGCAAGAGATGTGAAGCTGCTTTCGCAGCAGACAAAGAGAAAAGAAAGACAGACGTCAAAGGAACAAACCGTAGCTACATGAACAGCTAAAGATTCGAACACACCAGGACATGCATGTGAGGAATCCAATGCTAGTGGAGTGTCAGTCTGTAGGCCTCTCAAACGGAAGCGCCAGAATAGTTCTTCTGATCCTGATGACATCATTGACTTGAAAGACTCTCCTCAATAGTGTGTCATGATATAATAATTTCAATTTTGATGTTGTCTCATGCACATGTCACTTCTGAGCATGTGCAATAGTAATGCATTCACCACACCTTTTGCACACCGGTGACAGTTAATTTGACAGTTAATTTGAGCATCGGCTCACAATTGCATGCCATAATTATGCATAGTGCCACTGGTTGCACCGGTACCATTGAAGAAGCAGGGTGCAGGGCTGGTTCAGCCTGGTTGATGGGAGTGATGTAGGTTTATGCATAATATTATTATAGATCGATGGGTGGTGCCCAGCTAGTTATCATGAATGTACCTGTCATATAATGAGCTCGATCGTAAACATGTCCATGACGAATTGTATTTGAACAGAGTACTAAATGCATCAAGCACTCGTCAATGACTACTGTAGCTGTGACTTCAGCTATGAAGGCTGCAATGAGAAGCTTCAGAGACAAGACATGGAGAAGTACATTGAAGTAAGCGCTGAAGTTCTATGGCCAGACAATCACTTCAATTGGCCATCACAAGTTAAGCACAGGACATGCTCTTTTCAGCTGGGTGGTAGGCGCCTACGTCCACAACACTATCCAAGTGACCTTCCAGCACCCACTCCTGTGGAGGTACAACGTTAACCCTTTGACCCCGAGGCGCATGCGCAGAAATCAATCGCGTGGCTACACAAACGCTAATGAAAAATGGCGATTTTTGTGTTGTATACTAGCGGCTAGCCCCGGGCGCGCGCGGCCCCAGGAACGTTGCCATCTCGAAAATGACGTAATCCGAAATTGCGCGCACGACGCCGCCCGCCCTAACAGATCAGTGCTTGTTCACTGCAATCTAGGTACCAGGATTTGGGCACAAGTCTTCAGCGTATTAGTAGCTAGCTAGCTACAGTTGTAACAGAACTCCACTGCAGTGTACATTCATGCAACACTTTGACAGGCTCTGCAGAAATACAAAACACAATTTTGATTCTGTAGTCACAGTGCATGGTAGTCTCGGCCCCAGACCCAAACCAACCCCAGCACGGATCGCTTCCAGTATCACGCGTGATACTAGATGCGATCTGTGCTGGGGTTGGTTTGGGTTTGGTTGGGACCGAGACTAAGTGCATGGAAGAAGTTCCAGTTTCTGTCTTCTGTGTACATTGCGGTCTTCGGCCAGCAAACACAGTTGGATGAAGTCCAGACCCTGCACGAAGGTAGGAAAATTTTTGCATACACAATCACATTTGACTCTAGCTACATGTACATGTACAGAAATGTGTCACAAAGTATTACAACGCAGGGAGGTGAATATAATCACATTCCACTTGGTTTGTAGTTTTGTACCATAACGTGAAGTTTCTGTCACTAAGATACATGTGATTTTTCCAGCTACCCTTGCAGATCATTTAATCCTCAATATACAATGAGGGGCAACCACACTCCTGGCAGCCGTGTTGCAACCGGTTGCAACTCGCTGGTCATGCAAGCTAGAATTAACTTGCATGTCACGTGAGGACCATGCTCGGTCGATCAAGTCAGCAACGCCAATGGCGTCCAAAAGAAAGACAAGAACTTATTACAGCGCTCACAACTATGCCAGCATGGTAAGTTTCGGCATGTGAGTCAGTGGACGACAGCGATCACACCTGTGTGGTCAGAATCTTTGTGGGGCCTTCGTAAGAGCTGTACTGTCAACGAATTTTAAAGAGAGCATTCGAGCAATGGCGGCCAATGGCACTACAAAAATGATTGTACCTCCACCACCACGGTGAGTTTCAAGACCAAAATTGTATGGTAGGGATGATTGCACAAAGCAATGGAGGCCAAAGGGAAGACAAGAAGTTATCACAGCACTCACAACTTCTAGACAATAGTCTGATGAAGTGGTAGACACATCCTTAAAGTGTGTACAGTAGTATTTTAAGCCTGATGCTTGGATTCTAGTACAGCAAGCAGTAGCCTCGTTCCCAGGCCCGAGACAGGCCTGGGAATGAGGCTAAGCAAGCAGGTAAGATACCGTCATTAGCTTCACTATGGAGCACCCTAATTTTATTGTTTCCCTCTTCTGTCTATGCCAGTTGATGCTGTTTGTAATGATTGGAGATGCACTGCCTTAGTCTCGTTCCCAGATGATTTTTTGCATGCAGGGGGGGGGGGGGGGGGGGGGGGGGGGATTACGTCTGGTGATCTGCCTTGGTTACGGAACGCTGGAATGCTGGCACATTGTTTTTAACTTGTGACATAACGTAGGATTACATTCCGACAATCCACAGCGCGCAAGCTGTCTAAGAACATGGATGTTGATCGAGCAATTTATGCTGCTTGTTTGAGATTAGGCTATTCTAGTCTTGGAAAATAGCAGGAGAAAGCCATGATGAACTTTGCTAGGGTTTTGAACATGACGACATAAAGCAAGTAAGCATTCCGTTTACGTGACACGCAATAATAAATTGCGTGGACCAAAATGGAATAGGCAGGTTCCCAGACTTAACTTCCCTTCTCGGCAGAATGTGAAGTCTGGCCCGCGAGACAAGCGCTGCCTGTGATGATATCACAGCCAAAAAGAACATGATACAATGTGATTGCTGTGAGTTTTGGCTTCACTGGTGAGTGAACCACCAGCTGTGTCAATACATCACAGCTTCCATGTACATAATTTGTGTTCCTACGGGTAAAATGCTTCTAAAACCTCTCCCACAGGTCATGTGTTAACCTTACTGAAGCACCTACTAATAGCTGGATATGCAGCAACTGTGGTACCCAGCCTAAGTAGCCCGGGATCGATTAGACACTATTTTCAACGCACTCACATGCTTCAGTTGTATTTGTCTCTGTATATCGTCTGTCTCCGGAACTCCCAGGCCAGTCCATAGCTAGCTAGCTAAGGTCCAGACTAGTCTCCTGCACCACGTGCGCTCAGATAATTTCGGATTACGTCATTTTCGAAATGGCAACGTACGTTCCTGGGGCTAGCCGCTAGTGTGTTGTATCGATTCATTGGCATTGTATCTTGTAAAATAGCTGAGTTCAGGTATTGATAGTTATACTTATTTGGCTTGAAAACAAACCTGCTTCGTTCCTGAAGTAGTCCCGCGACTTGACAGTGAGGCCTGGGAAAGACACAACGGTGGAAACGCGGGTTGTCGCTGAGCTCCCGAGAATGACGGCAAAACCACGGCAGAGGTTGGCTGACTGGCCCAGCAACGGTAGGTTACCAGTGTGGGTGAGCTAACTGGCTAGTACAAACTCGATACAACAACTTGCTCGTAGGATATAAGCTGTAATAGCCGTCACTAAGTGCACGTCGATCGACAAGTAAACTTCTAACGCGATTTGTGGGGAAAGTCCCTATGGAAAGCCACAGCTAATTATGCTTCGCTCGACTTCCTGTGACACGTAAATCACTTATCCAAAGTCCGATCGCGTAGCTATGGCGATAAATAGCCGGAATCCAGTTTCGGGCGCATACGCGGACGGGCGCTCTCGGGGTTTTAGCACGTGATAAATTCGGGCGCATACGGGCGCTATCGGGTTGAAAGGGTTTTAATTAACTTAACCATCCAGTGTCAATAATACTCATGATCAGGGGTTGGTGGGTGGGGACTAGCCTCATTCCCATGGCAGGCTCGGGCCTGGGAATGAGGCTAGTGGGGACATTTTTAGTATTACTTATGCTGGCATGTACAGCCTGGCAGCTGCCAGAGCAGGTTTCGTAAACTGAACTGCTATATGATTCAGCCATTATTTTGCTACGTGCAGCCGGATATCTACGACTCTGGGCTCTTGGCACATTAATTTTATCTGATTTCCCATTTCCCATTCCCACTCTTAGAGTGACCCAACTGAGAAAGGGTGTTTGCGTTACACAGGTACATATAGGGTGGGTATATTACTGGTGGAATGCAGGACATTGTGGAGCGATCCAGAGCGCAGTCAATGCATTCAACGACACATGCATACATATAAACATACAAGCAAGTCTAATACAAGCATGTACACACACGCAATAAACAATCAATGTAGGCTCGCTCAGGCTCGCCACAGTCATTGTGTGGGTAACAATTCCAACCATTAAAATTCTGTATCATCCAAACATACAAAGTGGACGTCTTTAAGGCTATATGCTTGAGGTGTAGCTACCTGGACACACTGGTCACTCCCACATTCTGAGTGCATTCCTCAAATCTTTTACGTAAGTTCAGTTTCAGGAAGCTGCTAGAAAGTCAAGTGCCAGAACTGTATACCGTATGGCCGGAAAATTTGGTGGGGAATTTAATTTGGCGGTTTTTTAAATGCATCACCAAATTAAATTCCGCCAATATTTTGTCATGATGTCATTGCACGTAAGGTAAGGGAGGGGATTTCCGGACAGTATTGTAATTCCTTACACGGCACTTATAGCCTTCGCTTTCGCTTCATGAGCTATTCTTCCGAACGCTGTACAGTGGTTAGCAAAAACTGCTCTAAAAGAGCGAAATTTGGGGCCGTGTCCAGACATTCCTTATTAATAATCTAATTGTAGTCTACTACAGTATATCTCTGTCTCTGATCTGAGAGAGAACTTGCGAGCAAGCAGCTGATATCTTCCTGGGTACATGGCCGATGATGGTGCTGTTTCGCATCACTGCTACTGCATATGGGTCCTTTTCAACACCACTATCTTTTCTTACACGGCAGTTCCTCTCCTACACTCACATTCCAGAGATTTTTTGCAGATGTGGTACCTTCCTTGGACACAGCTCTCCACCGCACACTCTGACTCCATCGCAGCCTACCGACAAGATTTTCACACATAAACTACCAAGTACCGCCTTTCAGTGAAGAGTGTGGTGAAGACTCTCTTTTCAAACACCTTACCCTGTGATACAATCACCTACATGTACGTACATTAGCTACTTGGAATGAGTGGATCATCCAATTTGCACAACTTTTCTCATGATACATAATTATGGTTGTGGGGAAACCTAACACACACACACACCAGACTCAGGGGGGTAGGACAAGATCACGTGCGCTGTCATTTCTTATGATGTAATAAAATGTTGTTCTGCTGCTTTCTCCATGGGAGAAGCTACATTGCACTTTCAATGCATCCTGAAGAGTATCTTCCATGCAAAAAGGCTTTTAGCGAACTGCGTATAAGCCACTACACACCACTATATGCCTCTACTGAGCAGTTATGCATATGCGACCATGCAGGCTCACCGAGAATATCAGCGAATACAGACTTGTCGAATGCACCCAAGTGTTTAGATCAAGTAAGAGGTCAATACAGCAATTACGTCCCACTGCGCCCCACTAAACTTCAGCACTAGAGCTGTTACTAGTCTGCTAGTTCCGCATTCTTCTTGTTAGCTATATCATTGTGCACTATACCTATGGAATGTTAATTCTACCACGTGCGCACGGACCTTGTCCCCCCGGCTCAGGCTCGCCACTTAAAAAACTAGAGGTGTTCATAGAACACATATCCCGCACGGAACGTCCAGTGCAGCTACAATCGACGTGCCCTGACATCCCTGCCGATGCGCATCGAACAGGTGCTATCGCGTATAGCTACTGTGTTCGTGTAGGGCCATATCAAAGGTGTAGGAGTGACCACTTACCCTAATACCGTAATGTGAAGCTGAAGAAGTGGGGCCAAATGTTACGAAATAGCTGAAAAAAAAACAGCCTAAACAATAGTCACGACGTCTGTGAAGTACATAAATCATGGGAAAATACTGTTTCCTAGAGGTCACTTCAAAGCATGAAGTTTCCAAATGCACTGCGTATCCTGTTCTTGATGGGACTCTGAGGTCACGAAGAGGTGGAGCCATGTTATGAATAGTTATGAAAGTAGGAAATAGCCAAAATACAGCGAACGAAGCGCCTTGACTTCAGTCAGCTACACAGAGCAGTTTTGCTATTGTTTGACTCCCTTTCGATGGTTGGCTCATGCACCTGTGCCATTCATGTACATCACCATGCCTTCATCTGCTCACCTGCAGGGTCTGGAGCTATGGAGCTGACAGCATAGGGCCCAAAGTCCCAACTGGCTTGGGTGGTGAGTGCAGAGGTCCCACTGCAGCTCTGTGCCCAAGCTGTCGGATGAGAACAAGTCCCAACCCTGCAGTGCATCAGTGCATAAGGAAACTTGCCATGACACTGGTGCCACCCATTACATTATCTACGGGAAAAGGGTTTCACTGGCTGATAACTCCTGCACTGAACAAGCTACATCGATGCACTTCATACAGTACATTCCAGGAGAACATCATTGATCCAGTAGCACACAGGAAGTGACATCAGAGCAAAATAGACACCCCTACTCAACCGTACTTTTTCTACCACTAATTGGACATGTCCATTGTTGCACAACGTTTGTCTCACTTGCTAAGTTTGCAAAGATTATAAATCTCATGCATTATGTTGCAAAGATTATAAATCTCTTCATTGAATCCCCAGCATACATATTGCAGGTTCACATGGGTCATCTATTTCAAGGAGTTTCAGCTTTTCAATGTTTGCAACACTTGGTTTATGGATACATAATTATCTTGAAGTTCTTTCTTGACATCTTGCAGCTTGTTCTCTTTGAAGGTTACTTGTGTATATTTGCCTCCAACTGTTTACTTATATGCATATATTGGTTTGATTGTATTCATACAGGAAGTTTGTCATTTTGTGTCTGGTTTAAACTGGTTCTGTTTTGACATGTTCTTGTGAATATATTTTATTTCTATATTCATCATTAATTTGTTTGTTGTCATTGTATTTTTTATTGTATCTTTCAGCAGCTTTTGAATATGCAAGGACAGGTACAGTATTACCCTGGGCCAGAACATCCCTGCCAAAGTAACCTCTCAAGAGCACATTATAAATGGATTTATTCATGTATATTGTTGGTGTAAGGGGGTGTGTCAACTTCCTGTCCCCCTTTTGAATATTTTCTGCAGCCAGATCTCCACTCCAAGGATCCATTGAATGATTCATGTCATTGTTTATATTCTGAATATTTATTTAAAGTTTTTATTTAATGTCTGCATTACATGTACATTTGCAATGTTATACATAATTCATTTTACAAGTTTTTGCTGTTTGTTCAGCTAATCTAAAGCATCCATTCTTGCTTGGTCTTTGTCTGCAAGGGTTTTGTTGATCAAGTAACCTCCACTTGCATCAGCACATTGTTGGAATCTTTGTGCTTTCCATTCAGCTGTTATTTGTTTGTTGTCAAGGTGTATTTGGTCTTCCTCTTCATTGAGGTTGTCAAGCTTCCTGTTAATGTCTGCAAGTTGTTGCCTCAGCTCTTTCCTTTTCATTTGGATTGCAGCACTTCTGCCTCCTATTGCTGTTGCTATGTAACCTTGGTGTTCGTTCAGCTGATCTGAAGCATCTCTTTCATTTGCTGTTAAGCTGATGTTGCCTATTTCTTTGAATGTTGTTGTTGTACCTTTGATGGTCTCTCTTTGGGCGTTGACATGTTGCCTGCTCCTAGGCTTTCTGTGTGTGCACATCTTAATATTGTGCATCCACTTGCATTTGCTATTATGCATTTAGCTTGGTGAATGCTGCATCTCTTCTGGAGTTGCATGAAGATTTTGATGGTGTCTTGCTCTTCATTGAATCCCCAGCATACATATTGCAGGTTCACATGGTCATCTATTTCAAGGAGTTTCAGCTTTTCAATGTTTGCAACACTTGGTTTATGGATACATATCTTGAACTTCTTTCTTGACATCTTGCAGCTTATCTTGCAGCTTGTTCTCTTTGAAGGTTACTTGTGTATATTTGCCTTCAGCTGTACTTATATGCATTTTGGTTTGATTGTATTCATACAGGAAGTTTGTCATTTTGTGTGTCTGGTTTAAACCAGTTCTGTTTTGACATGTTCTTGTGAATATATTTTATTTCTATATTCATCATCCAGGGGCAACCGCACTCCTGGTAGCCGCGGTTCAATGGTAGCGCAAGCTAAGTGTGACACTTCGTTCCACCCAGGGCTTTTCCACTATACTGCAAGTGATGAAAAGCTGGGCGGGGCCTGGGAACAAGGCTAAGGTGAGAGTACTGGCATGAGGGTACCTGACAAGGACAGAGCGGATGAGACGAGGCATTTGTGCCCCTAATGATAGATGTAGGTGAACCTCCCTTCCCCCCTCCCCCAGTGACGGCAACGGAATACACGTTCATGCATCCCAGAGCAGGCAACCTTTTCAACGAGCTCCCTCGCAGCATCGGCACGGTTCAGAGGACCCATTATGTCCACCTCGAGGGTGTCCAGCGAAGGGTCACTTCCCAAGTGGCACACTCTGCAGGCCTGGTGGAAGTAGCCGTAGCTGCAGAAGACTTGCTTGCACCAACTGGTTGAGAAATTCTGTGTCTCTCTGTATGGGCCGAATCAATCAATGCAGTGTGGGTGTGTCACAGCATAGAGTGCTTACCGTGAGGCCCGAGGCAGCCATCAACTGCATTGCCTCTTCCACCGGCTCCCACAAAATATAGCGAACACCTGTGAGAGAAATGGCTGCTTTGAAATGCAATATACACACTGGGAGGTCATACACACTCTAGTCACACACACACCTTATCCATCTCCCATCCCCGAGCTAGCATGTCTTCTCTCGCTGCCTCTGCACTGCTAATCTTCACACAGCCTCAGGATGGAGGGGTGGAGGGTGGGGGTCATGCAACCCAGCTGCTTAGCTTTCTCCCACAAGTTCAGTGCATCCTCGTACCGACCTTGGCTGGGAGGGGAAAAAAAGCACCATTCTTGTTTGTCAGCAGTAGTGTTCAACATTCACACAATATCACATGCACCAATGTTTTGTGTGATCGTTTGTTTTGGGTTGTTTCTATTACCCCTGGGGGGCTAACCAGGGCCTGGAGAAGGCACGGCCTAGGTCCCCCGGGACCGACAGTTTAATGGCCCTCCAAAGGACATGAGGTAACCAATTTCTTCTCAAATTTTGGGGGAAGGGCCCTGAGGGTGAAATCCAAGAACCTGGGGGCTCTAGATCTGGGCCCACTTTTTGGGCCATTGGCAGCCAGCAAGAGGAGTGTGCAGAATAGCCTGGTAGCAAGCCAACCTCTGCAACCAGACCTGGGGGAATATATTCATTGCATTATTCGATGAATAATAGGGGGCCTTGCCCCTGCCTATGTTCAAGTTCAACCTTTGTGGGACTAGTACAGCAGCAGTTTTATCAGAATTTGTTATACATGCACAGGAAGCAGTGCTTCAAATAGAATCACGTTGAGACATTCACTTGCAGTGGGTGAGCTTCTGCAATTAGAGGACTGGTCTTGTGACTCAATTCTACACTTGGAGTCAACTTGCGTAGTCAGCAGATCCAAGTGGCAGCATGAGTAAAGAAGCCATCAGATGTTACAGGGATTGAGGGATTCCGCAGTGTGGGCTATATTCCTGGCAAGTAGTCTGGTGTGACCATCGGAGCAGGAGTGGAGACACTATCGAAGGCTTTTGTGGCTCGCCATTTGGCAGTTGTTGAGGATTATGCACAAAAGATGGACCAGAGAGCAGTCAATGTTCTCGTGTCTCTGCGACACTTTGCCGGTGAACATGAAGGGTCGTGTGCTGGCAAGGAACATTGACGGGACAGTTTACCTAATCTGGGAAGCAATAAAGGGAAAATCTGCCACAACTGAGGACCTGAAGGGGGCACTGGAAGCCACCCAAGCTACTTACACTGCAGAAGAGAGAGCCATTCGGAATCGGATAATGAACGAGATTGACCATCTCCTCGGAAAGTATGCTTAAAAGACCTCTAGAACTCAGAGTGTTAGGAATTTTTATCGTACCATGTCAACACAATCTTGAGTGTTTACCTGACATGCATGTGTAGTCGCCAAGGTGAGGAGAATGAGAGTAAAACATATCATGATATCGCCTAGTCTCACCATGTCGCTCAATTACAGTGGTGCTAATCCATGGGAGATTGAGGTCCAGTCTGATTCCAGGACTAATGTTAGACTAGGCACTGGTGGCCTAATGGTACTCAGTATTGTAAAGTGACCTGCACTCACCGTAATGGTCGGTAGTTGGTGGGTGTCGCTCACTGCAACATCTGGTGGTTCACTCCTGGACCAACACAGCTGTACATCTCTTGCAAATAGCCTGAAGGGAGACATGCATGGATGATAGGCAGTCAGTCCATTACCGGACCAGCCACGGCTTACACACTGCAGCAGCGGAGGCAAGAGTTTGGAGCGCACGGTACTAACAACTCGAGGCACCAAGCAAAACATCATCTGCTATAGAAAGGAAGATGGTACATGTAGGTTAGGTTAGGCCCTAGTCTATATATATGCATGTATATGCTTTCATGGACGCATGGCCCATGACGCAGGTGAAGCAGCACAATTTAATAAGCATGCACTGCAACTGATCATGGGAAACTATCTATCATTTGCGCTTACGGTTATAAACTCACTGCTTGTCACATCTGATAACGCTAGAGTCAGCTGCTGAGCTGCATGCAGGAGCTGCTCGACAGTTCGAACGCGGCCCGATCGAGCCCACGTGTACACCAGCTCCAGTTCCAAATAGTGCCCACCATAACAAATTGATTTTTATGCGCGGAACTCATAGCTGTCATAGTCCTGGGTCTATGGATGAGCTAGCGGAGCGGGAAGACACAGACAGCGATGCTACTACGTACGTGCGATCCGGACTGGTATGGGTGTGCGAGGGAGTTTAGCAGGCTGTATTAAAAGTTCAACTTGTTTGCTACATGTACACTAGCTTCCACTTGTGGAGGGCACTCTGATGCACAGCCCCATTCCCAGGCCTTCTACACCAACCAATTTTTGATCGTTTACAGTATGCAACCAGAGGTGTTCATAGAACACATGCCCCACGTGGAACGTCCAGTGCAGCTATAATCGACGTGACATCTCTCTGCCGATGTGCATCGAACAGGTGCTATTGCGTATAGCTACTGTGTTCATGTATGGCCATATGGAAGGTGTAGGAGTGACCGCTTACCCGGTAATACCGTAATGTGAAACTGAAGAGGTGGGGCTAAATGTTACGAATAGTAGGAAATAGCTGAAAAAACAGCCTAAACGATAGCCACGACGTCTGTGAAGTGCATATGTTGTGGGAAAATACTGTTTCCTAGTGGTCATCTCGAAGCAAGAAGTTTCCAGATGCACTGCGTATCCTGTTCTTGATGGGACTCTGAGGTCGTATGAAGAGGTGGAGCCAATGTTATGAATAGTTATGAAAAGTAGAATATTTGCTGTTGTTTGACTCCCTTGACTCCCTTTCGATGGTTTATGAGGGTCTATGTAGCGATGCAGACAGACAGACTGACTGACTGACTGACAGACAAACTCGATTGCTCGTGCATGCGCGCGCGGGGTAAAAATACTGTAAGCGATCAAAAACTGGTGGTGTAGAAGGCCTAAGAATGAGGCAGTACAGCAGACTAATATGCTGGGTATCTTGGGCTAGGAAGGAGATATGATGCTGGGATTTGCACCATTGTGATCAGCATGAATGGAGCATTCCAATGATGGCAATTTTGCTGTATGTTGAATTTTGACCCAAAGTCATGAAAAACCATGGATTATAGCCTTTGGTCGACTGCGATTTTGACAAAAATGTGACTGAGACCAAAAAAAATTTGAGGGACATCATTTGAAAGCCCTTTTTATGCTGACCACAATGACACAATTCCCAGCTTCATATCTGATTCATATACCCCAATATTCTCTTCCAAGTCAATTCCCAACACCCATTTTGGTTCATTGGTCCATTTTTGGCAGGAATGGCACATCAGTCACCAGGAGTGCTGTTCCTCAGGCTGCCAATTTAGGCCAACAAAATTGGCATGTCTAAATGTGCCGTGATTGGTAGAAAATGGTTTCCAAAGTGTGCCAATTTTCTCATGGATACATACCCACCACGTACAGGCTGCAAGATCTGTCTGCAGATGATGCCACAATGCAGTCTGTTCATTCTGTGCAGATTCCTGCAACAGCAAACCAGTACCTGCGAGACTACCAGCAGCAGGAGGTGCAGTTTCTGTACAGCCGTTACTGTAGCAATGCAGGAGGTGTGCTGTGTGATGACATGGGCCTGGGAAGGACTGTCCAGGTGTGTGTGTATTGTGTATGTATGTGTGTGATATAAAGTTTGTAGAATCAGATCGTACCACGTATATATCTGGTTTTCTCCAGGTGATAGCGTACATGTGTGCTGTTCTCGGCAAGACATGTACCAAGGCAGACGTCATGCTCACCAACCCATGACAGGTGTGTGCAGCAGCAATGTAGCACATGTCATTGAAGTGTATAGTCACATGACCATCATGTGATGGTAGTGTCTAGTCACGTGATCACCAGTTGATGTTAGTGTCACTGTGTAGTCATGTTACTGTTGTATGACAATCATGTGTTCGCTTCCTCTTCCAACAGCAGACTTGTGGGCGGGGCTGCTTCCTGGTGGTATGTCTGAGCTCAGTACTGTACAACTGAGATTGAGACTGAGAATCACCTGAAATATGGGTGAGTGGCTGCATTAGTTGCTTTATGTATTTGGAGGAAGGGTGATTAGTCACATGATCCTCATGTGATACACCATGCTGCAGAATGTTCTCATCTAGCTACAGATTTGTCGCCCGTGTGATCAAAAAAAATTTACACAACGTCATTTGATCCACTATGTTTGTGGTGTGGAGTGTATCACACAGAGTGTAATCACATGTGACCCACTATGTTTGTGTAGCCTCGTTCCCAGGCCCACACGCGAAACGCGGAAGTGGGCCTGGTGACACTTGGCAAAATTCCCGTATGAGCTGAGCTCAGCAGTCTTGATTTTGGGTAGGCGAATCACATTCGTCCATTGCCACATGGCGAGCTCCTTAACTTCATATCCTTGTCTTTTCTGTGTGCAGGTGACCACCGCCATGAACTCTCTCAGGGCCACAATAAGGTGGAGTGAGTGTGTGAGTGTGTGGTGTGTGACCATGTGGGTGTGTGAGTACCAGTGGTGATACCCTCCTAGGTTTGGTCTGACAGGGACTGCCCTACAGAACAATCTGACAGAGCTGTGGAGTATACTCAACTGGTAGGTGGTAGCTGTCTGGAGCTAGGCCATTATTACAGGAGGAATGGAGTTCCGGGAAGGTTACCAGTATTTCTGTCTGCCAGGAACAATCCAGGATGCCTGGATACCCTCTCGAGTTTCCATGAAAACGTTGAGAGGCCCATTTTGGAGGGCCAGAATTCTGACTGCACCAAGAGGCAGCTGGCTCAAGGAAGAAGGAGTAAGCCCTCGAGGAATGACTTTGGGATCAGTCTAGCCGCTAGCCCCTCTCTGCCCAGCAGGTCACGTGTGCATGACTGGCCTGACGGCGAGGGGTTAGCGGCTAGACTGACCGTTCAGGTGTGCTGTTTGTCTCTTTTAGAGCTGTCAGAGTTGTAGGACCTGATGAAAGACTGCGTGTTGCGGAGGACAAAAGTACTCATTGCTTCTCAGCTACCCAAGAAAGGTGCAGCATTGTAAACTTTGTCGAGAGAGAGAGAACATTTCAGAATGCGTGCATGCATAATTATGTGAAGCAGCTAGCCTACTGCAGGTTGAAATCATAGACTCTGATGTGTGTGTGATGAGATGTGATGTAATGTAATGTCATGTGATGT